>JAOBAM010000015.1:31581568-31591663 GCA_025212355.1 Notarius kessleri
TCTGTAAAGCTGCTTTGCGACAATGTCTTTTGTTAAAAGCGCTATACAAATAAACTTGACTTGACTTGACTTGACCTTCTTGCTGTGAGGCAACAGCGCTAACCACTACACCACCGTGCTGCCATAAATAAGAATATTTCACAACAATTCAAACAGACGTCCATGGACTCATTTGCACCGATGTACTTGTGAGAAAGAGGCCAGCCAAAAAACACCTGGCACTGAGACCTGGGAGCAAACATCAAGAAGATGGGCTGTACCTGGGGGCAGCTGGAACAAAATGCACAGGATCATGATGCCTGGAGAGCTCGTGTTGGTGGCCTATGCCCCAGACGGGACAAGAGGCTGAGATGACTTGTGACAAAGAAATGGCTTTGTGCTATTTGCTGAGATAAAGGTGAACATTTTAAGAATTTAAGAGGCAACATGTTCGTCTTTAGCCAGCATTTGAAAGAATCTTCAAATTCTTCGAAACCCACTGTTTGTAACTAGCTCGTGAGTTTAGGAAGCCATCTTTAATTTTTCAACACCTCTGACAATCACCTGTTAAATCTTATTAGCATAGCGGTGCTGCTTAGAGTTGTCTTCCCAGACTAGTCAGCTAATGCTAACCAGGCAGGAACAGAACAGCCACAGTTTGTGCAGCTCAATGGGGTATTTCTGCAATCTCAAAAGGCAGAAGCATTTGTCTAATCGAAAAAGGTTTTGCTTAGGAAGAAATAAAATAGGGGCAACGTTGCTGCTGATTGAAAATGCATAAACAATGCAGATTTAAATAGCAGTCAGGAAATTTATTATTATTAATGGTTGATATTGACACAGGAGAGACACATTTGCAAAGATCAACTGGAATTTGACAATCTTTAGAATTCTGTAGTACAGATTTTTAAAACGTGTCCTACGTATTTCTTCTTCACTTTGTCAAGTGTACACGAGCACCATTAGGAAAAGCAAACAGACGTGTATGATGGGAGGTGTTGAACTTAGCTCACAGGAGTGAAGTCATGCACAGACCTAGCCTCGCTGGCTCTCCCTGTAACAATGGACCAGACGCAAGATACATCCTACTGCTTTTGTACTCATCCACATGGGGCCAGGGGTAATAGGTAAGGCAGCTAAACTCACTCTGGGGGGTACACACACACACACACGATGATAGTTTGAAAGCTAGGTACAATATAAACGAACAGGAAGTTAGAAAAGATGAGCCGCCATCACAGATCTAACATTCCGACTGCACTTCACTACATTCCCACTACATTCCCAGATTATAGTGAACTGGCTATAGTTAACCTGGTGGTCTGAAAGATTTATCACTTCTACATTTTTTATGACCGCCTGTAAAACTTCAGGGTTGAAATTAGAATGAACCCTAATGTCATGGGTGTTGGTGGAATGAAAGGATTCACTTGTAACCAGAACTCTTTTTTTTTTTTTTTTTACTCATGATAAGCTTTACACTAAATCCATTTATAAATGCATTTTGTGTCCCTGCTACAATTTCTTTCACTGACACATTGATAAAGAGAGATCATTATTCAACAATGCCTTACACGTCCTGACAGGAAAAGGGTTAGGTGGACGCAGGGTGTGTTTGCCCACCTGGTTGGGTGGCAGGTATCCTAGTGTGGGGGTGAGGAAACACACTCGCTGTGGTGTGTTTGCATGCATGCATGCTGTGAGCTTGATGGAATTAGGAGGCTGTCGATTGTTTTCTCCGCATAGGCCCACAGCCTCCTGATCCTTCCACTCAGCCCTTCTCACGCTTCCAGTTCAAAGAGAGGCAGACATTTAAGAGTGGGGTGAGGTGGGGAGGGATCCCTCTCTTCCTGCTCCCTCCACACGGTGTTAGACGACTCATCCTTCCATACCATAATGTGGCAAGTTCTGCTTACTCACAGCTACTCTCACGTACACACATACAGGATTAGTCTGAAAACTTGGTTACATCCTTTAATGATAAATAAAGGTCAAAAAGTTCGCACTGAATATTAAAGCACAGCTGTAGGATGCAGCTGTATCCTTCTGAATCTCAGTCACCACCAGTTAACGGCGAACTTATGCTGCTTCGTAACGTTAGTCTTGTATATCAAGAGTTACTAGAAAAGACAGACAATTTGCATATGCATGTAAAAGTTTATGGGAGAATCAAAATAAAAATCAAAGTCATCATGAAACAGCTGATCTGCGAATTCTACAGAACTGGTGGGAGATGTTTAAAAGATATGGGACCTACAGGCTCAATCCTTATCCCAGTAAACCAACAAGCTCAAGATTACACTGATGATATCTTAGTAAGTGAAAATAGACTGAATATATCCAGATATAGTTTAGATAATTTGATCTACTGTTTAATTTGAAATGATCACGTTCTATTGGGAAATAATGAGTTTATTTCAAGTATTTATCTGTAGAAAGAAACAAGCAAGAAATAGGCGTAATAATCTCAGGAATATTAGATAAACTATCCCTTTCTGAATTGTTAAAATAGTTTATCCAAATTATACATGTCAACCTAGACACATTTAAATTTGTCAACGCGTTGACACCTAAAAAAGTTACATTTTGGGATTGTGCTCTGACGAGAATGGAAAGAGTTCAGAGGAACATGTAAGGGGTCTGAAGATGAAGGAACATCAGAAGAAAAGGTGCAATTACTTCTCCTTTCTTATGGAAATGCTAATGAAGTAGGCGATTGGGCCACAGACAATGGGGGCTACAGGCAGGTTGAGCGTCACCATGTAAACAGCTTCCTGCCAAGGAGCCATTTACCCCTCACTTTTACTGACTAACAAGCCATCTTCACGATGACTACAAAGAGCAAGGATCCATCAAAGACAACAAGCCACAAGCACCAGTGGAACTGCCAGGTCTGACCATGACACAGCTTTCCCAGGACTACTAGGAAATGATGTGCCACAGACTCAGGGACACATTTCCATCTTTCTCATATATTTATCTGTTTCCCCCCCTCCAGAATAGTTACAGGAACACAATTAACTCTAAATCTAACACATGGACCTTCACTGAACTTTATTATGTTGCAAATCTTCTCAATAATTGAACTAAAGTGGAACAAAACCACTTTTTGGAGCCAACAAGTGAAATTCTCATGAGAGGTGAAAACGGCTCTATTCTGGTTTTAGCTTGAAATCGACTTCTGTTGAAGATGCATTGACTTTTCCAGACTGTGAATTAAGGTGACTAAACGGTCAGTTCCATCCAAGTGAGCATATACAATGCATATGTGATGAGAGAGAGAGAGAGATGAACTCAGAATCGCACTTATATGTGATAAAACTCCTGTATAAATCAGACGGCCTGAGTCATGTACGCACTCCATTCATTATCCAGTATATCATTTCCTTCTGCTCACTTCAGCTGATCGGCCTGAATATATTTTCTCATTAGACCCCACAGTGTGAAATTATCCTGCAGCTGAATTTTGTTACCACCACAAATCTCAGTTTGGAACTTAATGTACATTAATCACTGTAATGTGTTTGAATTTCTGTCAGCGTTAATAGTAAATCTATAGTAAATATCTGCTTGTATAGTTTAGAAACAGATGCATGGAATAACATCTTCAAAGCTTTTTTGGAAACCAACATTTTTTGGAGGGTCATTCAAACGTAAATTCAGCAGACAAGGTCAAATTACAACAACGTCGTGACGATTTCAGTACAGGTGGGTTTTTGGTGTCAGCGTTCCAAAGCTTCAGAGCTGCTCTGTGATGTAATAACTAAACCAACCTATAGATGGCACTAAATCAGATAGGGGTGAAGGTTGGGTGGATGGACCTATGGCTGTGGTAAAAGATCCAGGAGTGGGCTGTATCTATTGTCCTTTAATGAGTGGCTTTGATCTGGGCTCAGGATTTAGTGTTTGTACACCTGGACCACAGCAGTGCTGGCTTTGGGTGACAGAAAAAAGAGAGGGTGCTGCTGGGTAATTGGTGGGTGATTGATGGAGATGAAGCCCCGTGAGTTAGATCCAGCTTCATGCAGGTAACAATCCCTAGTGAGCGACTGCTCCTGGTGTGGGAATGCAGTAAAACAAGCCTGAGTGTGGTTAAGGCCCGACCTCCTTTGTTTGTCCTGTTTTTATAGTCATGGAACTTCACCAACAGATCTTCATTGTGATGCCGTTGATGTAGGCCGATGAGAATCACGCCTCAAAGTTGAAGGATGTTCTCAGATCAACCTCAAGGTCATTTCGAATCTGGAGACCACAGGGGCATTTATTGGAGCGACTTTTTCAGCTTGGGTTTTCAGATCCTACATTTCATATTGGTTGCTGTTTCCGAATGTGCAATATGGAAGCATGTATGCGCTGATGGTGCAGCTGGTCACTACAAGCTCAGTGTTTAATTGTGTTTTCTCACACACTGGTGACTGCTGACCTCAGCTGTACATATTTGCACCACAAAACATGAAGCCTCCAGATAGGCACACAAACAGCTCACGAAGACAAAGTTCAGGCTCTGCTGCTAATAGTAACAGGTTTCGATCCAAATAAGGTGAATCAGACATGACACGAACACGGGGTATTAATGCAGCGTTTAACTGAATGCCTAACAACAGACGAAGGCTATTTGTATCGTTATAAGCACTGACACTTTATATATTTCATCTGTTTGTAAAGCAGTCAAGAGCTCAAGGCTCTCTCTCTTCTCAGTGTTCGAGTGACTCGACAGGATAAAGTTGATCATACTGTCCCGTTCTGTTTCATTATCATCCCAAAGGTCCTGGCTCTATTGTTGAGGACAGAAGCAGAGATGGGAGGGAGCAGGGAACAATTACTGAGCCTGCAAATTCTTTTTATCCTTTTCAAAGCCAGGGTGATTAGGAAAGGAAAGTTTAGATTTCCTGAACTTGAAGTGGAAATGCAGCAGTGACAGACGCATCTCACGGCTCAATCCACATCTGGTGAAGAGCAAGGGGAGCGTGTGTGTGTGTGTGTGTGGCGGGGACGACTGTGATACAAGAAAATCCATGAAGTCTATAATCACCGTGTTTGCTTTTTTCTAAAGCAGCAACTTTCTTTCCCGTGAACACCAGTGCAGTAGAAAACACAAATGCAAACTGCAGTAAACAGGCAAATAAGATATTAAAGAATAGAAAAGAAACAGAACCTGTCATAAGGTTGAAAATGGCTTGGAAAACAAAGATACGTTTTTCCCTGTTGAAATAGTGAATGCTAAATCGGGGTATGAGGAGGCAACATAGCATGACAGAAAGCCAGGATATCTACAATAGTGAAGTGAATACAGGATATTGATCTTCATCATTTTTTTTTTTGGGTAAAGATGTTTGCACCGTGTGTGTGTGTGTGTGTGTGTGTTCTCAGGCCTGAGTCATCTTGCACTGTTTACTTATTTAGGCTGGTGAGGAGAGGATGGTGGAAAATATGCATCCTCCCTTATAACCGTTTCTTTGTGGAGCACCAGGCCTCTGTAATATTTCTCACTGTGGTGAGAGAGTGCATGTGCCAGGGGCAAGCAGCATCTCTTAAGCCCACAGACACCGAAAAGGCATGTAGGTTCTCTTTCCATAAAGCACAGCTCATCACGGATAAGCAGTTCAGCCAACATGCTGTTGGGACGATAAACCCGTTAAAATCAAATGATTAATATCATATTACTGGCTGTTGTGTATAATAGTCGAGCTAAATATTTATTGTTACTGATTTAAAGCAGACTTAACAATCTAATTATCAGGCTGTTCAGGTTAATAACGAATTGCTTGTGAGTAGAACAGCCTAAAACTCTCAGGACTCTGTAAACTCGTCTGGATTACTTTCTAGTTATTAGTTCTGTTTAATCAGGATTAATATTAACAGAATGTAAAGTTCAGGAAGTCACAATTTATTTCTCTTCAGGTTCGAAACAAACAAGCGCTCTCGAAACACAAAACACAAAAGATTGAATTGAATCCCGAGTGTGGAAAAGTGCGAGGGAACTGTCTGCCTTTACGGCCTCTGAGGAGCGCAGTAAAGAAGTCACACTCCACAAAGCTGCTCTGAGACCCTTCCATTCAAACCGTGCCTACTGGGTAAACAAACGAAGAATGATGTGATGCACGAATATGAAATAATTTCTGCATATTATAGGGTATAAATTATGGCCACATAAATGTAACATGCCTCATACTCCTTCTGGAACCATAGATGAGCAGTATACGTGCTTACTATTTATTGCGTATGTCATATTAAGTTGAGCTATAGCAGTGATAATACAGCTACATGGCAAAATCAAAACAAACCAAATCTTCTGTAAGGCTGAAAGCTATTAAAACAGCTTAGCGTGTGATTAGCTGAGGATGAGGGGGCTGGAGGACTAATACACACTGGTGCTGTGTAATATGGTTTGTAAGTTTAGCCTCCTGTCAGAGGAAGTACTGCCGCTGGGGGCTGGTTACGGAGCTTCACTCCAGAGCAATCCACACTTCTCCACCAAGTACAGAAGCACAGGGCCAAACACAAAGGATTTCACACATGTGGATTTGGGACAACAAAAGATTAACATACACCTGACAGATAAGGCTGTTTAGATGGCGTCTTCCTTTTTCTGTTTTTCAGAAGATCAGCCTTTGACTTGGTCCATCAAGAAGTGTGAGTTTTAAGGTGACAAAGCGAAAGCTAAAAGTCTAACGAAATCAGAAATGACCCTGATGTGTAGAAGAGTAATGTTATGTTATAATCATACTGTCTACTCTAACATCCGAGGTGTGGGTCACTGAGTCTGGTTCCTCTCAAGGTTTCTCATCCGATCTCTCTTCACGGACGCCTTTGGGACAGTGATCTAAACAAATCTCATTTGTCGATGAGAAGAAGAAGAAACCTTTATTATTCATCACATGCACACTTCAAGCACAGTCAAATTCATCCTCTGCATTTAACCCATCTGAAGCAGTGAACACACGCACAGAGCAGTGGGCAGCCACACCAGAGCAGTCAGGGGTTCGGTACCTCGCTCAAGGCTGCCCCACGTCAACCTAACGGCATGTCTTTGGATTGTGGGGGAAAACGGAGCACCTGGAGGAAACCCATGCAGATACTACAAACTCCACACAGAAAGGCCCTCGCTGGCCACAGGGCTCGAACCCGGAACCTTCTTGCTGTGAGGCGACCGTGATAACCACTACACCACCGTGCCGATTGAAAACAATACAGATCTTTTGAATGTGAATTTTGATAAATAAAATTATATGGTTTTACTCCTACCTCTAGAGCTGTGGGCGTGGTTAGTGTCATAATGCTATTACACACACACACACATAAAATACAGACTATTAGTCAGTGGATGTAAATATTAAGTCTACAGGGTGCACAAAGGCTGCAGGTTGAACCTGCACAAACCACATGATAAGTTGCATATAATAATAATAATAATAATAATATGACTAGTAATAAACATGTAGGCCTTCCATTGTTCGTGCGTTCTGGGAGGTAAGGGGCGTGGCTTCAGCGCTTGAGCCCCGCCCCAGAGCAGCATGTGGTCTTCGGATGGCCCTTTAAATCGCGCGCATCGTCGCAGAAATAAAGTAGCAGTTTGCTGTCGGTCCGAGCGGTGGGACTCGAACTCACAACCGTCGGTGGTGTGGAGGCGCTGAGCTGCAGCACAGCCGGGGACTGGGGCTTTTGTTGTGACTTGTTTGCACCAGTAAGTGTGGAAGTATGAGCTGTTCCCCTCCGGATCAGAGGCTGGAGCAGCTGCTGAGTGCTGTAGAGAGCGAGTTTCAGAAGGGCAGTGAGAAAGGAGACACCTCGGAGAGGGACATTAAGCTCAGCCTGGAGGACTCCGAGCTGTGGAGCAAGTTTAAAGAGCTCACTAATGAGATGATTGTCACCAAGACTGGAAGGTAGGCTGCTATATCCTATCAGGTTGCGCATACACTGATGCTTCAGACCTTCTCTGGTTTACAGAACAACATGGTTGTCCTGAATATTAACTTTTTGACTAGGGATGCTATTTTTTTTCAACACACTTAGAGAATCATAGTGATGCTAAAATTAGCCTGTAGTTAGTGAGGACTCCTGAGAGCCTGTGTTGTTGTTTGGTTTGGTTTCAGACGGATGTTCCCGGTACTCAGGGCAAGTGTTAGCGGTCTGGACCCCAACGCCATGTACTCGGTACTACTGGACTTCGTGGCTGCAGATAATAACCGCTGGAAATACGTGAACGGAGAGTGGGTTCCAGGTGGAAAACCAGAGCCGCAGAGCCCCAGCTGTGTGTACATCCACCCTGACTCGCCCAACTTCGGAGCCCACTGGATGAAAGCACCCGTTTCCTTCAGCAAAGTCAAACTGTCCAACAAACTCAATGGAGGGGGACAGGTGAAGCCAAGCAGCAGTTCTGTCTCCTGTCGTCTTACTCATTTGCTCTTTGTATATTGCAACTTTTCTTATGATCTCTTCATATTTTGATCATGAAGTTACATCTGAGGCTTTTCCTCCTTCCTGTAGATTATGTTGAACTCTCTGCACAAGTATGAGCCGAGGATCCACATCGTGAAGGTGGGCGGCATCCAGAAAATGATCAGTAGCCAGTCTTTCCCAGAGACTCAGTTCATAGCCGTTACTGCCTACCAAAATGAAGAGGTATGGAGGTCCAACCTAGTGTTCACAGCTGAGAAAATGGTATCGGGTTAACAAAATAGTCATTGTTTCCTTCTTCAGATTACAGCGCTGAAGATCAAACACAACCCTTTTGCTAAGGCCTTCTTGGATGCTAAAGAGAGGTGGGTATAATAAATAATGCCAAGTTTAGATGGCTGATAGCAGTTCTACTCGAACGCAACATATGATGTTAGAATAAGCACTGAACAGTGTGTTTTTCTTCACGTCCACAGGAGTGACCACCGGGAGGCCCAAGATCAAAGCAATGACAATCAGCAGTCTGGCTACTCGCAGAGTAAGTACTGTTCTCAGGAGTACACCCAAAGAGGTGTCCCAGAAAATGTTCAGTTGACTTCCTCATGACTTAACCTTCTTCCTTGACAGTCGGTGGCTGGTTTTTGCCCAGTAATGGTCCCATCTGCCCCAGCAATAGCCCACCCCAGTTCAGTGGGTCCCCAGGTCACTCCTCCAGCTCTTACTGTGAGCGCTATTCCAGCCTGCGGAGCCACCGAGCATCTCCATACCCCAACCATTACCCTCATCGCAGCAGTACCAACAGTGAGATACTCCACTACCTGTTGCTTTCATTTTGTTATACGCTGTAAAGTGAAAGGTGTGAGTTTCAGTACTAAATATCAAGAACAATAATTGTTAGGTTTCTTGAAGGAGAAGGTTATAAGTGGCTCTAAGTTTAGATGGAACTGTACTTTCTGAGGATAAAATGCTGAATATCGTTTATGGTGTTTTTAGACAGTTACATGGATGGCTCATCAGGGACTATTCCAACCCATGACAATTGGTCAACCTTGCAAATCCCTAATTCTAGTGGAATGGGCACTCTTGCTCATACCACCAACTCCACCTCCAACACAAGGTCAGTCAACACACTCAAACAGCTTTGAAACAAATTTTTCTAGATTAACGGAGCAGTTTACTTGGTGATTGCCTCTCTAACATTTATCCTCTTGTGTGTTTGCAGCCAGTACCCCAGCCTGTGGTCTGTGGCTGGGACAGCCCTCACCCCGTCTGGCTCAGCTTCAGGCTCCATTGCTGGGGGTCTAACCTCTCAGTTCCTGCGAGGCTCCTCCGTGTCTTACTCAGGTCTGACCTCTCTACCCGTGTCTTCTCCATCATCCATGTACGATCCAAGTCTGACTGAAGCGGGAGTGGCCGATGCCCAGTTTGAGACCTCCATTGCTAGGCTTACAGCTTCCTGGGCACCTGTAGCACAGAGCTACTGAGAACTGACTGGGCCCAAGATGCTCGTTTCTGCTGTTAGAGATAGCATAAGCACCCTGGATCTGAGATTAAGAATCCTGAATGGTGATTTAAAAAAAAAAAATAGATGCAGGTGAGTTGGAGAAGGTCCAGAAGAGATTCCTTCAGGCAGTTTTTGAAGTTTTCATCATGTTCGAACATCATTGCTACTGATATACTGAGAGTAATAATTTTATAGAAATTGTAATAAATTTACTG
>JAOBAM010000015.1:33205546-33216740 GCA_025212355.1 Notarius kessleri
GTGAAAACCAGCAAAATGGGCAGCGTATCAAATACTTGTTCTCCCCACTGTATACACAAACAAACAATCAATCAATAAATAAATAAATAAATAAATTTAAAATTACATTAAATAAAAAAACAACAACAAAAAAAGGGTGCTCATTTATGAAACAAAATTTAACCTTCTATAACACATCCTGTATGTTTTTGTTAATGAATGACTATAGTTGCGTAATCAAGAGAAGGATAAATTGTCTACAAATTGTAGAAAAGGACTCCAGGTATTGTGAAATTTATCAGAGGATTTACCCCTGGAATACCTTAGTTTTTCCAGGGGCAAAAAAGCAAGGACTTCTTTTACCCAACAAAAGAAAGATGGGGGACTGGCAGACTTCCATTGCTGCAGGATAAGTCTCCTAGCTAAAAGTGACGCAAATGCAATGGCACATGCTTGGGATGTGGAGATCTGAATATCACCAGCGGTTACACCAAACACAGCAGTGATCGGGTCCAGTGGGATGGACCTGCCACACATACGTGTAAAAACCTCAAATATCTGAGTCCAGAAGTTTGTCAGTGCTGGACATGACCAAAACATATGCCCAGTAGTAGCTCTGCCCTGTTGACATCTCAGACAATTTGGGTCAGTATCTGGATAAATGGCAGCCAACCGATCCCTAGAGAGATGTAGCCTGTGTAGGATCTTAAATTGTATCAGACTATGTCTGAGGCACAGAGATGATGTATGAATGAAATCTAGGCTTCCCTCCCAGGTCTGTGCTGAGATTTGGACACCAAGGTCCTGTTCCCAGGCACATCTAGTCTTCTCTGTTGAAGGCATACTGAAATTAAGAATGACGTTGTATACAAAATAAATATTGCCCTTAAGCGTTGGATCTCGCCCCAGTATTCTGTCAAGCAAATCATTATCAGATAAATGTGGGAATAGATAGTGTTCTCTGGCAAAACTACGTGCCTGTAGATATCTGAAGAAGTGAGCCTGAGGTAATGTGAAATTTTTACGTAGAGTCTGAAATGAAATGAAGGTGTTGCTTATAAATAAGTCTTCGAAAAATACTATGCCTCTATCATACCAAGAGTGAAAAGCTGAATTGAATTGCGCAGCAGGGAAAATAGCATTATGGATCAAGAACATAAAGCCGCTTGTGTGAGTAAGCTTAAAGTGTTTCCTGAATTGACGCCATATTCTGAGAGAATGTTTTGTCGCAGGGTTGGAAAAAGAGTAGTTTGATTTTTTTTAGGAAAAGAAGTACAAAGGCTAGGTATTGGTGAAAAGGAGGAATGGATTTCAATTTCCATAGCAACCCAAGTAGGGCTTTGCCCTGATCTAAATGATGTAATCCAATAGGATAATTTAGAGAGATTGGCTGCCCAATAATATAACATGAAGTTGGGAAGTGCAAGTCCACCAACTGATTTAGGCATCTCTAAAATAGACCTTCTTGCTCTCGGGACAGATTTGTTCCAAATAAATGAGGAAATATGTGAATTCAGATCTTTAAAAAAGGACATGGGGAGAAACAGTGGTAGCATTTGAAAAACATACAAAAATTGAGGAAGAACTGTCATTTTCACAGTATTAACATGGCCTGCAAGAGAAATGGGCAAAGCAGACCACCGCTTCAGGTTAAGTTTCATATTTTCAAGGAGTTTTTTGAAGTTAGCCTCATATAAATTTTTGTAAGAGCGTGTGACAACAATACCAAGGTATGTGAAGGATTCTCTGTCTAATCTAAATGGACAAGTGCTATAATTAAGGTTCTGCGCCAAACAATTAATGGGAAAAATGACACTTTTGGAAAAATTCAGCTTGTAACCAGATAACCTTTTAACATCATTTAGTATATGAGCAATATAAGGTAAGGAAGTTGTAGGGTTAGAGAGATACAAAAGCAGATCATCAGCGTAGAGTGAGACCTTGTGAGCAAAGCCACCCCTGACAATGCCAGGCACTTTGTCATCAGCTCTGAGTGCTATCGCCAGAGGTTCAATTGCTAAGTTAAACAAGAAAGGTGACAAACAGCAGCCCTGCCTCACCCCACGCTGAAGAAAAAAGAAAATCGAATTTATGAAGTTTGCGCGCACAGCTGCCTGTGGAGTACTATAAATTAGGCTTATCCATGTAAGACATGTTGGGCCAAAACCAAATCTATTAAGCACCTCAAAGAGGAATGACCATTCAATGCGGTCAAAAGCCTTTTTGGCATCTAGGGAAAGAAGAACTTCTGGTGTATCTAAGGACTGATTAGAGTAAAGTATGCTGAGAAGACGCCGCATGTTGAAAAAGGATTGCCTACCAGGTATGAAACCCGTTTGATCAGGAGAAATGAGATCAGAAATTATAGATTCCAGTCGGCGTGCCAAGACTTTAGTAAGGATTTTGTAGTCATAGCAAAGGAGGCTTATTGGACGGTATCCACTGCATTCTAGGGGGTCTTTTCCCTTCTTTAGTAGGACTGTTATAATAGCCTGATTCATTGTTTCTGGCATTCTCTTTTGGGATAAGATGTCTGTGTATAGAAGACATAGAATAGGTGATAATTTGTTGGAAAAAGCTTTGTAAAATTCAACTGAAATCCCATCAGGACCTGCTGCTTTACCGCTTTGTAAAGAGCTGATGGCTTGTAAGAGTTCCTGGCGTGTTATGGGGGCATCAATTAAAGCTTGTGCTTCTGAGCTTATCTGTGGGATATCAAGTTTTCCCAAGAACTCTTGAATCTCTCTGGCATTAGCAGCAGCCTCTGATGTATAAATATCTGCATAATAGTTTCTGAATTGGTCATTAATAGTTTGTGGATGGGTAGAAGTTTTATCTGGTGCAATACGGATTTCAGGTATAGCTGCCTTAGCTGTTTTCTGACGTAGCTGGTGAGCAAGGAGTCTGCCCGCTTTATCACCATGTTCATAATGCATTTGCTTAGATTTAAAAAGAAGGCGTTCTGTGTCTCTAATGGATAAGCAATCGTACTCTGATTGTAGCAGCCGACGCTCTTTGTGCAGATTAAGGCTTGGGTCAGATGCAGCCCTACAATCCAGGTCTTTTATTCACCTGGATAAATCAGAAAGTTGCCTATTACGAGTTGATTGTAAGTGGGCTGAGTAAGAAATTATTTGCCCTCTTATATATGCTTTAAAAGCCTCCCAGATTGTGCTGTATGAAATATCTGAGGTGGAATTGGTCTTAAAAAAAAAAAAAAAAAAGTATTTGATTATTAATGAAATTAGTGAAATCCTTATCGTCTAGTAGCAGTGGGTCAAAGCGCCACGTTCGGTGTCTTGTGCTACCATTAGGCATAAGGAGGTCTAACTGGAGGGGGCAGTGATCTGATATAATGATACTGTGATATTTTGAATGTTTAACAAAAGAAAGTGACCCATCATCAACAAGAAAATAATCAATTCTTGAGTAAGACCTGTGTACTGGAGAATAAAAGGAGTATTGCCTGGATGTTGGATTAGAGCTTCTCCATGGGTCCTGCAGCCTGTAGTCATTTAGGAATGATAGAATAACCTCCCCAGACTTAGAGATATCAGCTTTGGGCCCGACCCTGGACCTATCCAAAAGAGGGTCAAGTACGCAATTGAAATCCCCTCCCATTACCAGATGATGGGAGTTGATATCAGGGAGCTTGGCTATAAGGCGTGAGAAAAACTGTGGGTTATCCCAGTTTGGACCACATACGTTGGCTAGTATAATAGGAGTGCCAAACAGTTTCCCTGAGACTATGACATATCGGCCGTTTGTATCAGAAATAACTTGAGATGGAACAAAAGAGGTCCCCCTTTTAATCAATATTGCCACACCTCTGGCTCTGGCCCCATAGGTTGAACAGAATATTTGGTCAATCCAGCCTCTCTCTAGCCGAGCACGTTCAGTATCCAGCAGATGCGTCTCCTGTAGGAAAACTATGTCTGGACCTAAAGATTTTAAATGTGTAAAGACACGGGTGCGTTTAATTGGGTGGTTCATCCCTTTTATATTCCAGCTGATAAGACGTGTGGCGCAGGGCGCAGAGCTACTTTGAGAAGTCATATATCTTAAATAAAAACTTTGGTGATTCAGTAGTACCAAAAGGCCCCAATGGTGAGCAAACCAAGAACATAAATATAAGAAAACAAAGTGTACTGAGTAGGACAAAAACGTAAATAAGTACCCTATATCCCTATGCCGATCTCCCCCTGAACTGGAGATCGCATAAACAACCATACAGAGGTAGTAGCACAGGTAGCCTGGCTGCTAAACTTGTCTGCAGGGAGATAGTAATGCTACTTAACAGAGGTAAATGACATTGGTGTATATATAACGTTGACAATTTTAACAAGGGTGACAAACTGCTATGTATTAAATTAACCATTAATCAGATAGCCTTCACCCATACTATAGCAAGACTAATTGGTTAGTCTAGGAACAAATGAAATAGGTTATAAAAAGAAAAATGAGGAAGATGAAAAGGGAAAAAAGTCACCTTTGAAGTCCTCTAGAATTGTTATGTGGCTATAACAGTCCTTAGTCCTCTTCTTGCTGGGCAATGCACTGGGAAACATACGTATGAGCAGCTTCAGGATCAGTGAAAATCAACTCGGCCCCATTGTATGTAATGTGAAGCCTGGCTGGGAAGAAAATCCCAAACCAAAATCCTGGGCGATCCTTCAGCATTCGTCTGACCTCGTTGAATACCGCACAAACTTTGGCCACTCATGCAGTGAAATCCGGATAGACAGAGATCGTCTTGTCGCCAACCTGAATCTTCTGTTTGGTTCTTGCTAAGCGCAGGATATTGTTACAGTCCTTATAGTAGTGAAGGCGTGCTATGACAGCCCTGGGTGGTTGCCCTTGTTGAGGAACTGGCTGTAGTGATCGGTGCGATCTGTCGACCAGGGGTGCTTCATCCAAGTTGAATGCATCTTTGAGCAAATCTGAAATCGCTGATGTGGAACAACTGCCAGGGGATTCAGGTATCCCAACAATTCTAATGTTATTTCTTCGCGATCTTCCTTTTAAGTCTTCACATTTGTTTTGAAGAGATTCAGCCAGCTCTGTCAAGCACTTCACATCGTGTTGTAATGTAGTTACATCGTCACTACATGTGGACAGGCTTTGCTCTGCGCTAGTTAGAGTGCTGTGTAACTCGGCTATGTCAGAGTTCGTCGTATTTTTGAATTCTTCCAAACCTGATTTCAGAGCCAGAACTTCTGATTTAAAAAATCCCAGTTCACTCTCAAGTACAGATCGTACCTCCTTTTTCGTAGCATCGACTAGATCCTTGCGTAATTCACGTTTAAATCCATCGAAATCGAAAGGCATAGCTAAAGAGCTGTCTTCCTCCAAGTTTTTGGTCTGGCCCATCGTAGAAGGCTTCAATGTAGATATGGTCGTTTGTCGTGTTTTGTTAGGTCTGGTTGACATCTCGTTCGTCTTAGCAGTTGAAAAAGGCAAAATGCCCTTGTTTAAGTTACTGTTTAAAGAGATTACCTCTGAAAATAATAATTTAACCGAGTAGTTTTCCCGCAGAGCTACAAACACACTTCTTACTCCATGCTTGCTCAGCAGCGCCCCCTCAGTACTTTAACAAGTAAAAATTTCACTGTACAACTTTCACTTGTATCGGAGTAACATTTGACCAGTGGGAGCTGTACTTTGACTTAAGTAATGAAGTTGGGTACTTTGTCCACCTCTGATTAATGCCAACACTTGCAGAAAAAAAGACTTGTCGCAAAAAACTCAGAAACCAGGAAGTGCGTAGCACAGAATGCGCATGTGCCAACTCAACTCACCTCTCTGTCTCGCCTCATTTAGCTTGCCTCATAACAGTGCATGATTCCAATTCAGGACTGGAACGCCCTGACCAGCTGTCCACAGGCAAAACCCCAACAACTGCCTAGGGGGCCCACCTCAGGAACAGCTTTCTTAATGGTATGAAGCCTGAGATAGCAGCAGCAGTAAAATGCCAATGCATAACATGGGACACTGGTACGATCAACACTATTGACTGATATGCTGTCCATGCAGAAAAATGTCTTTGAGAAGGAGAAAGAAGGAAGACAGAGAAAAGGGAGAAGGACTTACATACCGTGACTCTGGCCATGTTCCAAGGAGGGCAACCTGACACACTGACACACAGTGCAGGGCAAAGCCAGAACAACCCTAGAGGCAGAGGAAGAGTTAACAGATCTGATCTGGTGTGTTACAACTGTGGAAGGATAGGATACTTTGCAAGGGAGTGTATGTCCGAGCAACCCAAAGCTGACTGATGGGCGGGGGAGAGGGACGGAGAGGCGGCTGAGAACAGAGGAGGTAACACACAACACAAAACCAATCAGGTAGTTCACATTATACAGGAACATACACCCCAGCCTAATCACACAGACAACATTAGACAGCTACATGACCTCCAAATGCAGCAAGGTGATGAAAATGTATCTTTCCTTAAATTCGTAGCCTTCCCATTTACTCAGCTTCCATGCATGCCATTGACAATACAGGGAAAGAAGTTTAATTTCCTGGTAGATTCAGGAGCTACCCATTCAGTCATTAAATGTTTTTGCATTATTTGCAATTATTAATTGCATTTATCATTTGAACTAAGTTCTCGATCAATTTGCACAATTAGGGCAACAGGCCATTCAATCGTAGAAAAGTGCTCAAAACCTGTGTCATGTCAGGATGAAGATGGACAGGAGGTGGAACACTCATTCCTGATCTCTTCCTGCCCAGTTAATTTACTAGGGCGAGATTTAATGTGCAAGTTTGGCTTGGTTCTTACATCATCCCCAGAGGGCATTACAGTGACAAATACCACTTTGACGTGTGTTTTACATGAACCAAAGCTCCCTGTTTATGTATGAATGGAAGCTCTGTCCAGATACTTTAACTAATGTAACTCAGTACCTCATACAGCAAGCACATGACAGAGTTGTAGCACATGATGTTGACTATATAGAGCATACAGACCTTCACTGCACGGCCCACATGCATGATGGAAAGGATGCTGCCTATGAGAGAGTATGATTTAAAGGCACCTGCGAGTGAGAATGTATTCGCCTTAGAGATTTATACTGGTCAAAAGAATATTGTGCATGTTCTGTTGAATTACAGCGTTGCACATGCATTTGTGCCTGGATTCAATTGGAGGGCATAACCAAATTCCCTAGGTGCTGCCAAAAGTAGCTCTTTGATGTCCCATCGTCCACGCCCCATGTTTCTTTAGCCAAACCAAAGGTGGTCCCATGGAAGGAGGTGGGATGTTGGCTTCGAGGGTGTGTGAGTAAGAAAGCCTCTGATTGGGTTAGTACAATGGATCCTTCTGTATGTTATAATCCAGAAAAGGATGTCTTTAAACAATTTCTCTCTATACTAGTACATGTACAGCGCAGCATAGAGCTCTCCACATGCTCAGTGGGGGCGTTTGCAAGCATTCCAGGAGACGTCTCCCCAGCCCAAGTTCATCCTAGGCTGGTAGAGATTCCACCAGAGCTCTGGGCCACAGGTAAACACAATGTGGGTTGAATGAAAAGCATGCTGAACTGGTTGCAATAACTCCCAAGTCAGATTTTAGACCTAGACAGACACAATACCCACTAAAGCCAGAGGCCATAGAAAGCAGGAGTAACTGTCCCTTGCCTGGACTCACCAGTGCACACTCCTATATTTCCTGTAAAGAAAGCTAGAAAACCTCCCCAACCTAACGAGTGGAATTTTGTACAAGACTTGCAAGCAGTGAATGCAGCTGTCAGACAGCATGCACCAGATGTTCCGAACCCCTACACCATTCTAGGTCAAGTGCCACCTGATAGTAAATGGTTTTCAGTAGTGGACCTAGCAAATGGATTCTTCAGCATTCTAGTACACAGAGACAGTCAATAGTGGTTTGCATTTACATTTGATGGCAAGGGTATTGTGAGTCACCCACCATTTACAACCAAATGCTCAAACAGAGCCTGGACTCATTTCTACTCACTCCAGGCTCCGCCCTCCTTCAGTCTCCTTGCTGCTGCTCGAACAGAAAACTTCACACTTGTCAACACAGTGGTGGCTAAGATATAGCAAGGTCCTGCTTGACATGCCGAACATAAAAGTAAAAATTGTACTGTCCTTAACCCCACTACTTTGCTCCCTACAGAGGAAGATGGTGAACCACATGACTGCATGGCACTTACTAACCGATTATGTTCCCCTAGGTTGGACCTCAAGGATGAACCACACATGAATCCAGACATGATTCTGTATGTGTATGGGTCAGCATCACGACACCCAGAAACAGGTAAAAATCAAGTGGGCTATGCTGTATTTTGAGACAGTGAATTAATTACAGCGGGAGCATTACCTAGTCATTTGTCAGCTCAAGCAACAGAGCTATATGCCTTGACAGAAGCATGTAAACATGCAACAGGTAAATCAGCCACTATCTACACAGACAGCAGATATGCCTTTGGTGTAGTACATGACTTTGGCACAATCTGGAAACATAATTTCTTGACCAGCTCAGGCACACAAATAGCCCACCACAAGCTTGTTTCTGACCTGTTGGATGATGTCCTACTCCCATCTGCTCTTGCTATATGCAAATGTGGTGCACATACTAACAAATCCAATTCAGTCTCTCTAGGTAATGCACGAGCTGATGCAGCAGCAAAACGGGCAGCCACAAGGACCCCAACTCCATTAATGCTTTCAACTAACCTTTCTACACCACCCTTACAGGTTTCTGACCTCCAGCAGCAGGCCACAGCAGAGGAAAAGGTTGTGTGGTGGAAAGAAGGGTGTAGTATTAAAGATGGGGTCTGGGCAAGCCCAGAGAGTTGACCTTGTCTCCCCAAATACATGTTTCCATATTATGCAAAGTTGACACATGGGAAAGACCATGTAAACTAAATTTTAGTGTCATACTGTTTTTTCCTTTTCTCTGAGCATTGCCTCTTCAAGGACAAATGACAGAACATTCTGCACTGAAACATTTTTCATCTTATGTTCCTTCTGTGTGTAGCAGATGTACATAGCAGATGTGCATACGAGCCAGCGATTAGATGAAATCCAATCAGCTTGAGACCTGATCATGCTCCCGGCGTGTGATCAGGGCATGTAATGCAATAGATGTAATGTCTCTTTTTTATCTAGTAAAGAGTATACATAGATTTGAGAACAAAGGGACAGTGTGAGGGGTGTGGCGAACCCTCACCACTTGTCACACCCTCATCACTCATCACTTCTGCAATAAACCTTCTTTCTCTTGCAAAATGACGAGACTGGTGTTGGTGTTTTGTCATTTTTCCATGACACCAGAGAGAGAGAGAGAGCTGAGTTACCAAGGGCAGTGTGAGAGCAGCAAGATCACTAAAAAGTGAAATTAAATGCAGAAAATGAAAACCCACCTGCACTTTGATGCTTGTCTCCCTATTCCTCATTGCCCAAACATTAAGATTTGCTATAGCCATCTTTGCTGCCATTTTTATTTCTGCTTTTCAGCATTCTTTCTCCTTCATTTTCAGATATTGCTCCGAGACACACTTCAGCATAAACAAACTGAATTTTTGCGCACACACACACACAGCTCTGTTTTTTTTTCTCTCTGACTGACTGACTCACTCTGCCTTTTCAGCCCTCGGTTGTCACCGGAAGAAAGAAAACACACACTCATCAGTGTTACACAAATTCAGGTGTGATCGCTTTTGCCACTTGCCTCCCCTGGCCTCTCTCTCCATTCACAAACAGATGTTTGACCATGCTCCTGCCCCAACGTACCCCTACTGCCCATCTCAGGCAATGTCTGTTGTTCTGTCTGCCAAATGAAAGGGAGAAAAAACTAAGGGGAGTGTAACAGTGGCCTTCCACACAGTGCAACTATTCCCTGAGTCAAAGTCTGTTGGCACAGCTCCGTCCAGATCTGGTGCTCTCTTTTTAGTGAGATCAGTCAGCAGGCTGGTGACATCTGAATAATTGGTCTCGAACGTGTGATAATAGCCAGCCCCAGGAACCTTCTCACCTCCTTTTTGGTCTTGGGCTGGTTGCAATCGCTGCAGTCTTGTCAGTTTGGGAATGCACTTGCCCATGACTCAAGTGACATGACCCAGATACCACACTTTCACCCGACCAGTTGCACAATTCTTTTGGTTTGCCATGAGCCCTGTGTGTCTCCATGACTTAAGAACAGCCCTCACATGTTGCATGTGCCACTGCCAATCATTACTATAAAGTATATGATATCAAGATAGGCCAAAGCATAGGTGGTATGCAGGCAGAGGATTCTGTCCATTAGCCAGTAGAACATTACAAGGGCCCCAAATAACCCAAATGAAAGGGTGATGAAATGGTGTAAACTGAACAGGGTGGAAAAGGCCATTTTCCTCACAGGATAATGGCATCCAGGGGCTCTGCCAATATCCCTTCATCAGATCCAGTGTTGAAAAAAAAGCAAGCCACACCTAACTGATTGAGCAGTTTGTCAGTGCAAGGCTTTGATTAGGCATTGAATTTAGACACCACATTTGGCTTTTTTAAAGATGACACAGAACCGGACCATTCTGTCAGTTTTGGGGACCAAAACCACCAGGTTACTCCAATCACTGTGTGATTTTTTCTTTTATTATTCCCATGTCAAGCATAGCCTGAAGTTCATCCCAACCTATAGTTTTCTTGTGCTTTGGTAAGCAGTAGGGGCAGCTGCATACCACCATCTCGGGGGGGGTGTCTCGATTTTTTGTTCTGTGAGATGTGTACAACCAGGTAGGTGCAAGAATACATCAGAACATTCTGCCTGCAACTTGGCAACCTGCACTAGTTGGGACAACAAGAGGTGGTATCCACAGGGGACTGGGGTGGATTGGAGTGCTACTTTTGATCTTAATGTATCAAATGGTGTGAAGTCAAGAATCTATGGAATTTTGTTTTTACAATAAGAAGGTCTCTCCTCCCAATTTTCCTTAACTCTCTGGGTTCAAGAGCTTCGCTGGCAAAGCTCAGCATGTTTAGAATGAGTAGGTCATGTATTTAGATAAATATATTTTGTGGGTTTTTATCATACAAGCATGATAAACATATTGACAAACTTTACACTTTCCTATGTGCCCACTACCAAATAATCTTCTTTTGGCTGCTCCGTTTTAGGGGTCACCACAGCAGATCTTTCGTCTCCATTGCTCCCTGTCTTCTGCATCCTTCTCTACCACACCTGCCACTTTCATGTCCTCTCTCACCA
>JAOBAM010000015.1:33268593-33278951 GCA_025212355.1 Notarius kessleri
CTTTTGTCAGTTAAATAAAGGTTCATGTGAATTAACAAATCACAGATTTTTTGTTTTTATTGCCTTTTGGAAAATATCCCAACTTCTCTGGAAACGTGTTTAGTAGTCTGACATAGTTGTTGTTGATGTACTTGATGCTGAGTCATTGTTCATGACTAGTTACAAGTAAAATCAAGCTTGTGTCTATATACAAATTCAGTGTGGTTTTGATATGCAAAGGAAATTACGCAAATGCTTGTTCCAACCACAACCTTTTGTAACTAATGCAAAATAAAGCGATATCAAATTTACAGAGCATTGCTGCCTTACAGATCCAGGGTCCCTGGTTGTTAATCTTGGGCTCATGTGTCTGTCTGTGTGGTGTTTCTGTGCATGTTCTCCACCTGTCTGTGTAGGTTTGTGGGGTTCTCCAGTTTCCTTCAGCCTCCCAAAAATATACCAGTCAGTGGATTAACTATGCTAAAATTGCTTCTAGTTGTAAATAAGTGTGTGAATGTGTATGCATGGTGCCCTGTGATGAACTGGAGTCCCATCCAGGGTGGTGGCATGGTGGTTAAAGTGGTTAGCACCGTCGCCTCACAGCAAGAAGGTTCTGGGTTTGAGCCCAGCGGCTGACGGGGGAATTTCTGTGTGGAGTTTGCATGTTCTCTGCATGGGTTTCCTCCAGGTGCTCCAGTGTTCCCCACAGTTCAAAGACGTGCAGTTAGATTGCCATGGGACGGCCTTGGGCTGAAGTGCCGAAGAGTGGCGACGCGCAAGTACGCAGCAGCTTTGCTCTCCTATGACGAACTAAAGTTCATTGTACATTTGTGCAGTGACAATAAAGGCATTCGATTCTATATTCCTGCCTTGTGCCCATAGATTAGATCTAGTGCGAACCCTACCAAGCAAGAGTGGTTACTGAAGATGAATAAATGAATGATTAAAAAATTCCATAGTAACTGCAAGGTACTTTTGTCTCTCAGTACCAGTGATAGCATGAGCTTTAAATGACAACTCTCTCAGACATACCGTATGAACTTGAACTGAAGATATAATTTTGAGACACCTACAGAAAATCTTGGTTGTAGAATAATATAAGTGGTCTTGACTGTTTAAACTATTTGTAAATAGATATATACCACTGATTTTGTTTTGTTTTGAATGGCTCTTTTTTAAAGGTGCGTTATGCAAGATTAATTGATTGTTTTCCAAGGTTGGTCTCTAAGAAGTGGGTTTTATATATATATATATATATTTATTTTTATTTTTTTTTACTCCTTGATACCATCCCCCCATCCTTCCCATTCCCACCCATGTGCATGAAGCCCAGGATCTACAGTGATCTATTGAGTAGAGTGTCTGACTGACCGGCCGTCTATCCAAACCCAAAAATCCATTCCGGATCGGAAGTCAGTTTTCCGAATGAGTTCTTTCAGCCACTCAATACACTTTTATTTTTTATCATATCTTGTGTAGTTATACAAGTAAGAATAAAAAAAAAAAACCCTGCTGCACTGTGAAATTATTTATTTATTATTATGAGATTAATTTTTTCTGAGAACGAGGCCTATATGAGTAATGCCTTGTGCTGTACTTTGTCTAACATATGGATTCATATACGGTACTGTGCAAAATTCTTAGGAACTCTATTTTTTAAGATAAACTTTGTTATGGATTTTTATAGAGTCAGTACAACAACCTTTTAGATTTCCAAACGTTCATTTTCCAGCACAAAATGAAAATGTGACAGAAAAGTATTTGTATGTCAGTAAAAAGCAGCATATGTAAGCATACGTAAAAGAGAGACTTTTCACACACAAAGAAAACGTAATGAAGGCTGCTGGATTTTGATGCAGAATGAAGAAGCGAGTGTGATACTCAAAGTGTCCAGAAGAACTGTGGCTAGTTCTGTAAGATGCTCAGTAAAACCTACAGCTCATTTCCTTATAAAACTGCACTCACTGTACCCGAGACTAATTTTTAAGCCAACAGTCATCAGACCAAATATTGACTTTGTTCCATTTATAACTGTTTCCTGCTCTTTATAGTATTTTTAAATGTAGAAACACATAATTAACTTTTTTTTCCCAGGTATCTTTGCTCTACGGCATTTCTTTGCACGTCCCTAAGACTTTTGCACTGTACTGTACTAGGTGATTTTTAGGATATGATTCCATGATGCAGATAAATAGAAACTAAGTCACAAATGATCACATGAGAAGCGAAAACTAAACTGTTTTCTTAAAAATTGATGACTGTTTGCTTAAAAATTAGTCTCAGGTACAGTGAGTGCAGTTTTATAAGGAAATGAGCTGTCAGTCTTACTGAGCATCTTACAGAACCAGCCACAGTTCTTCTGGACAATTTGTCACACTCGCTTCTTCCACAGGTCCGTCCATCCATCCATCCATGATCTGTAGCTGCTTATCCTGTCCTACAGGGTCGCAGGCAAGCTGGAGCCTATCCCAGCTTACTATGGGCGAGAGGCGGGGTACACCCTGGACAAGTCATCACAGGGCTAACACATAGACACAGACAACCATTCACACCTATGGTCAATTTAGAGTCACCAGTTAGCCTAACTTGCATGCCTTTGGACTGCGGGGGAAACCAGAGCACCTGGAGGAAACCCACGCAGACATGGGGAGAGCATGCAAACTCCACACAGAAAGGCCCTTTTCAGCCGCTGGGCTCCAACCCGGACCTTCTTGCTGTGAGGCAACAGTGCTAACCACTACACCACCGTGCCTGGACAGCGATACAATTTTCGTTATTTTGTTTCCGCGCACCATCACAATGGATTTGAAAAGAAGCAATCAAGATGTGTCTGAAGTGTGGAATTTCAGCTTAAATTCAATATATTTAACAAACATCACATTAACCATTTAGGAATTATAGGCATTTTTTGTACATTGTCCCTCCGTTTTCCCAGGTTCAAAAGTAATTGAACAGTTGACTGATGAGCACTTGTGGATGATTTCCTCATGATTTCATGACAAATTAAGGAAATTAAAGGTCTGGGGTTGATTCCAAGTGTTTAATTTGCATTTGGCAACTGTTCATGGGAACTGTCAATATGCTGCCAAGAGAAGTGTTGATGCAAGTGAAGGATAATGACCCAAAACATACTGTGAAAGCAACCCAAGAGCAAAGAAATGGGATGTTTTTAAATGGCTGAGTTGGTCAACCCAACTGAGCATGCTTTTCCCCACAAATAAGCAGCAACTGAAGGCTGTTGCAATAAAGCCCTGGCAAACCATCTCAAGGAAGAAAACTCAGCATTTGGTGATGTCCACGGGTTCCAGAATTCAGGCGGTCATTGACAGTAAAGGATTTGCCTCCAAATAATAAAAACGATGCTTATATTTATAATGATGTTGGTTTGCCCAATTACTTTTGGGCCTGAGGAAATGGCAGGACTATGTAAAAAAATGGCTGTATTTCCAAAATGGTTCATGCAATATTTTTGTTAAACCCCTTTAATTAAAACTAAAAGTTTACACTTGAATCATATCTTGATTGCCATCCATCCATCATCCATAACCGCTTATCCTGTGCAGGGTTCTGTCTCAGCTGACTATGGGCGAGAGGCGGGGTACACCCTGGATAAGTTGCCAAATCATTGCAGGGCAGACACATAGAGACAAACAACAATTCACACTCACGGTCAATTTAGAGCCATCAGTTAACCTAACCTACATGCCTTTGGACTGTGGGGGAAACCAGAGCACCCAGAGGAAACCCATGCAGACATGGGGAGAATATGCAAACTCCACACAGAAAGGCCCTCATCGGCTGCTGGGCTCAAACCCAGGACCTTCTTGATGTGAGATGACAGTGCTAACCACTACACCACCATGCCACCCAAGATAGAAAGATAGTGGATTGGAATTTTTCATTAAAAAAAAAAAAACACGATTGCATAGAGCTAACTTGGTTAGGTATACACTGACCGGCCATTTTATTAGGGACCCCTGTACCTATGGGGCTCATTCATGCGGTTATCTGATCAGCCAATCATGTGGCAGTGGAGCAAAGCACATCATCATACAGATACAGGTCAAGAACTTCAGGTAATGTTCGCATCCAACAATAGAATGATCTCCTTTTGTAACACATCTGCCACACGGTTCAATGCATTGTGGGTTCCGAGAGGCTTTTCTGCTCATCATGCTTGTAAAGAGTTGTTATAAGAGTTGGCGTTGCCTTCCTGTCAGATCAAACCAGTCTGGCTGTTTGGGGCAATAGATTTAATCTCATGTATAATACAGTACACTTCCAACACTTTACCAGCACCTTAGAACAGTATTAGCTGGCTAGGTGCAAAATGTTCATTTTAATGTGGCCAGCTATACAATCTAACAAATGTAAAAACATAAAATGAACTCATATTCCAGAAAGAAATGTGTATGATAAAGAGGAAGCAATGTTCCCATGTTAAATCGCTGGTATATGTGGATCACTTTGAAGGAGGATGATTATTTTTTTCCACTGTTAACTAGCTTTGAGAATTTATAGCTAGCCTGATTAAATAATGATGCTCTCCTAATTAATTGGGTTTTTAGTTTAGACCGAAAGCAAGAGAAAGGAATTGAATTTGAATGAAAAATAAATTATTTGAATGTCGCTTAGTTTTCAACTTTTTTTTTATGTGAGATGAGGGCAAGGTAAGTCAGAGTAAAGTTTTGTACCAGCACTGCTACTCATAACTCAGAGAAAAAGGAATAAAGCAAAGTATGAGCCTGCTGATTCAGCTGCTTTCTGTTAGAAGAATGATAGCACAAGGGACAGGGTCAAAACACACTGGGAATGGCTCATGGTGTGCCAAAGGAACCGACACAATTCAGCTTGTGTGAATTAGAGCAGTCACAACCTCATCTTTGCTACACCATAAATGACCAGCTAGGCATAGGTTTTGCTCTCGAAGAACACAAGTTACTCTTGGAAGGTCTTGGGCAGCACGGTGGTGTAGTGGTTAGCACAATTGCCTCACAGCAAGAAGGTTCCGGGTTCAAACCCAGCGGCCGGCGAGGGCCTTTGTGGGTGGAGTTTGCACGTTCTTCCCGTGTCTGTGTGGGTTTCCCCCACAATCTAAAGACATGCAGTTAGGTTGACGTGGGGCAGCCTTGGGCTAAGGTGCCCTTGAGCAAGGTACTGAACCCCTGACTGCTCCCCGGGTGCTGTAGTGGCTGCCCACTGCTCTGGGCGTGTGTTCACCGCTTCAGATGGGTTAAATGCAGAGGATGAATTTCACTGATGTGACGAATAATAAAGGTTTCTTACATTTCTTTTTTTCAAAAATACAAAAGGAAAAATATATGGAACAACAGGGATGCTCGGGAGTGAAACAGACATGCTGTTTCTGCAGGACCTATATTCAAATCTCTCTGCCTGCCAAATGCCAACTTTCAACTGAAAGAAATTGTTTAAGGTCAAAGGTACTCTGAAGACTTCAACTGAAGAGTGGAAATCTGAAATAAAAAAAATGTGGTTATGGCTCAAATTTCCCCAAATTCATACAGAGGGGGAAAAGCAGCCTTGGTGATCTGTGAAACTATCAACAAGACCAACCAACTGCATGAAGAGCTGAAAAGCATCATCCCAGGTCAAATCATTCTCTACATCTGCAGTGACAAAGACAGTTTGAGCAAAATAAGTAAGACACTAGATCCTGGTGATGTCACTGTCGCCACAAACCTTGCTGGACATGGCCCAGACATAAAAGTCTGCAAAGAGGTGAACAACAATGGAGGATTATTTGTTATCCTGTCCTTCCTGTCTGAGAACACAAGAGTGGAACTCCAGGCTTTTGGCCGAACTGCACGCAAAGGTAAACCTGGATCTGCACAGATAATCATGACGACTGATCATCTGAAGGAGTCCCTCAGGACAGTGTCTTCACTGGATGAGGCAAAGAAAACAAGGGACAGACTTGCAGCACAAAGGATAAATGACATGAGGAACGATGTCACTGAGATGAAACTGCGGGAGGACCTGTTTTCAGAATACTGTGAGACTCTTCAGGATATTTACAGGAACACAGATGGAGATGAAGAAAGAGCTGTTGTCGCCACCATGAATGAATTCTGGGGGATTTGGTTGCAGACTAAAACAGAGGAAATTGAACAGTTGAAAAGAAATGAATTGCAAATGAGCTTGAAAACTGATTTATCTCTGGCAAAAAGTCAGTCTCGTAGTCATATTTCACCATGTTCAAGCATTTACCACTACATCAACTTTGGGAATATTGCACTGGGTGAAAAACGATGGGATGTTAGCTCGAGGCTGTTTGAGAAAGCAATGGAAGAAGATGAAACTTGGGCAGCCATAGCATTTTACAGTCATGCATACTGCACTATAAAGCAGAAGAAAGATGATTACCTCACTAAGGCCAGAGATGATCTCAGGAAAGCACAGGAGTCTTTGAAGTACCTCAGTGAGGAATGCATGGTCTGTCTGCAGTTTGTAAAAATGTCCTCTGCTGACTCAGACAAAAGCAACCCAAACAGCCTTGAAAAACATTTCACAACCAAGTGCAACATGCTCAGTCAGTTTGATAAAAACATCAACGAGGCCATCAAGAAGCTGGAGGAGATAAAAGACAGGGGGAGGGATGCAGTGGCCAATAAATCACCCATGTTCTCCCTGGTGTCAAATGCTGATGAAGATCTCCAATTGGAGGCCTACAATCTGTACAGTCGAGGTCTGATGTATGTCTTTGCTGTGGAAGAGGAGCCTCGTTTCTCATGGGAAGGTCTGCTGATCTTCTGTCTTGGAGTTTTGCAGATTATTGGAGGGGCACTGCTCACTGTATTCACATGTGGAACACTAGCTCAAGTTGGCATGGGACTGATCACTGAAGGAATGTCAGACTGCATCTACGGCATCGAGGCCATGGTGACAGGAGAATTCAGTTGGACATCATGGGCTACAGAAAAAGCTATTTCTATTGGTATAGCTCTCATTGGGTGTGGAGTGGGAAAGCTGATTGCAAAGGGTTTCAAAGCTTCTGTACGGCTGATAAAGGGATTTGGAAAACAACTGAAGGCACTGCCAAAGTTTCTCTCCAGAGAGACTAAAGATGGCCTTACTGTTGTTGCACGGACAAATATGAAGAATACTGTGAAATTCACTACAAAAACAATGGTAGAAAAGGTCATTAGCTATGGACTTGGGAAGGCAGAAGAGGCATTACTGAAAAAAATACTAAATGGCATTAAGTATGAGGTGAAAAAGGGAATTGTAAATGATCTGAAATCCAACATGGAAAAAGATCCCCTGGCTGCATTAGTAGACTCCATTATTCTGTCACATGTTGAAGATAAACAACAATTTTCTGATCTCCTGCAGGACAAGGAAAGAAAGAGCAAACTTCTGGCCATTTTTGAAAAATTCAGCAAAAATGCATTACAGCCATTCTACACCAACCTCAGCTGGCAGCAGAAGCTTAACTCCTCCATCTCCAAAGTGATTGACAGAGCTAAATCAGAGACCAGCGGCAAAGCACATGCAATTCTGACAGCCATCAAAGTCATTCACATGGGATCACTGGCTGGAGATGCCATCAGCACAGTGCACAGCCTGTTACCCAAGTTTTTGTCAAACCTTGAGGAAGAGATGAATACATTTAAAAGGGAAAAATGTTTCTCAGAGAAAGTGAAGCACAATCAGCTGTCTGCTTCACAAACTGAAACTCTGAAGGAATTTAAGCAGGATATAGCCGACACCATCAGTGCTTTAGTAGCCGATGCTTTGGTCGAAGTGTTCCACCAAAAGTTCACCACTCACATTGTGTCTGAATTCCAAGCTCATGTAAATGGATTCATAAGCCGTCATGTGAGAACTGGCTTAAAAAGTGACAGAACAGAGGGAAAACTCAGAGCTGGACAAAACAACAGATACATTACATATATGCCAGGAGACCTGAATTCAACATATAATGCTGCAGGAAAGTCAGGCAAACTCTCTCAGTCACATGCTGAAAAGATCAGGAGCCACGAGATGCCAGGTACTATCCTCGATATCAGAGTCCTGTCAGAGACCACTGGCACTAAGGTTGTCATCCTAACACAGAACAGCCATGGCAAGCTCGCCAAAATGCAGGAGCTGAACCCAAGCACTAAACCTGCCAGTCAAACTGTGACACTGATCTACAGACCAAAGAGTTCCCAGCACCCAGATGGCCATTACGATGTGCTCATTAATAATCAGACAGTGACTGTGATCAGTGAAGGCAAGAGCTGCCTGTTTCACGCTTTGGCACGAGGCATGAAACCAGAGGCCACTGAAGAAGAGATCACCTTGGAAGCAGGCCGCCTCCGATCTCTGGAGGGTGAAACTCTCCTGAGACACTCGGACCAATGGGAACCTTTCATCAAGCGCAAAGAGTGGACAGACTCAATCAGAGGAGGAGACTGGTACATGGCAGAGGGAGCAGGCAAAGCAAACAAGGTCATAAAAGAAACCAAGATGAGGCTCAAAACAGAGGTTGGGAAAGTACAGAAGTACAAACAATGGAAACAATATAGCAAGAAAAATCCTGGCGTTGGACAGTTCATCAATGCAGACCATCAACCACCAGTGAGTAGTATACAGGACGCTGTAAACATGAACCAGAATAGCAGATTAGCTGAAGCCATGCTTGAAGTGGCAACAAACTCATGTCCTCTGAATCGAATTCTGATTCCTAACGTGAAAAAAAATCACGGAGAGGAACTTCCTACTGTTAATGTGCCAACAGACGTACATCGTGAGTTTCCCAGTACAAGAAAAAAGGCATTCAGGAATTTACTGGCTCAGACAATTAGCCAGGATGATGTTGTGGGCACCTTCAAACTCACCATTCTGGGTGCAATGCCCAGATTCAAGTTAAACAGTGCCAAGGGCTTCAACAACTTCACGAACAACCAAATGAGTCAAACCAGGCTCAGCATTTTTGAACAAAGTTTTCAGCGACATTCTGACAAAATGGTTCAAGAGTGGTACAAAGAGCTTAATCCTAGGGGTGTCATGACACAAGCTGACCTCAGCATCATTACTATATGGATCAGGAATCAATGCTACAACAACCAAAATGATGCGTACAGGAACCAAGTCTCCAATCTGCTGTAATGCAAAGGTAGCGTAAGATTTAATATAAACAGCAGTGTGTGTAGTATAAGAATAGGGTGGGCAGTAAATGAAGCAGAGCCACATGTTCATAGAGCAGCTTCACCTCCCATGTTCTAGCCATACCTGGGGCATGAGGCCCAAACTGGCTGGGTTCACCATTGCCAGCTAAAAATACAGGCTGAGCTGACTGAAGTCATCAGCTCACAACTCATAACCCTCTTGAGTGGCAACCTCTCACTTCCCTTAAACAGCACTAGCAACATGTGACTGGTGCCCTGCGAGCACTGCACAAAGTCTTGATGGTTAGTTGTCATGTGACTCAGAGGAGTAGTGTGCAGCTATTTCCTCCTGAGTCTGTAGAAGTTTGCAGTGGGTGGGGTTAATAATGAAGTTTGACTGAAGTGGCAGAAAAGACAAAGTTTTAGAGTGTGTACAGTATATTTACTATAATAAAACACAGTCTGCATTGTGCTTAGCAGTGGATCAATTCTTGTTTTCTATTTACAGTGCGATATTGACACCTGACATTATGATGGTGGGCAAAGAAGAAAACCTACAGAGATCTACAACCCCCTCCCTGATGTCCCTGTGGACATCTGTCTGGACATTTTTAATGAAGATGGCTGTTTTGTTTAATTCAAACTAATTAAATTTTTAACATAAATGACTTGTACCAGAAGTCATGCTAATGCTGCATAGGACATGCTCTGTTTTCTGATATTAGTTTTAATGCATTTAATAATCAAACAACAATGTGAGCACTGTTTGGCTTTGGTATATATATACATATACAGAGATTAAATTGGGCCGGAGCCCTCCGGAGCTCAGCGCCACCTCCTCACCTCGGCAGGACAGCCAGCAGGAGCTGAGCTCCCTCTGCTTCAGTGTTTATAATAATATAACACTTTTATTCATTTTCATCTATTCTAAAACACCATCAATGTGAGAGTTCATCAATAATGATTTAGACAACAAAAAATAAGCTAAAGTGAATTACAGCCATCAATTAAAAAAAAAAAATTTCATTGGAATTATCATTGAATGCGCATGCGCTGCGAGGATGCGCGACATCACACAGCATCATCATACATTTAATGTTAACGTTAATGGACTTCAGCTCGAGAAACTGGCACCACTGGTTTCTATCAGTCCGTCATACTTCATATTTTATGAGGATTTATGTCGTATGAAGTTGTAACTATCTGCTAAACACGATGCCTTAGCAAAGTAGACAGAGGTAAGTCATGGTTCTTTTGTTTATTTTG
>JAOBAM010000015.1:33495473-33506205 GCA_025212355.1 Notarius kessleri
TCAGCTGGGATAGGCTCCAGCTTGCCTGCGACCCTGTAGAACAGGATAAAGTGGCTACAGATAATGAGATGAGATGAAATACTTTCATTCCATATTTTGTTGGGGTTTTTTTTGTATTTTTTAGGGTTTTTATTTTCGAGTAGAGTTTTTATTTCATCCTCGGTTGGTTCAGCAACACGCTCTGCCATTTTGTTTTTCTCTACTTACAGTATATGAGCTGATATCCCAGTAGTAGAGTAGCCAATCAGAGTGCACGACTGCTCATATCCAGTGAATATGGATAGAATAAAAGTGGATTATTCAGCAAGATAAAAAGAGAAAAAAATGTTTCAGCTGATAAATAATAAAGTAGATCACTTGAGGGCATGCTGTTATCGGGAAATAATCAACAGCGGTGAGGTGGGTGTGGCCTGATATGAAGCATGATATTTTCATATAACAGCATGTCTGACAATGTTTTATACTTTTTTTTTTTTACATTTTTAAAAATGAATGAATTTACTGAATTAATTTTTATCCGTTTCTAGTTACCTTTAATGTTCTGGTCCGTCTGCGAAAGAAGTTAGTGACTGTTTTCACTTACGCTATTCTGTAATTGTTAAACCTTCACTCTTTTTTTTTAAAATTTCTTTTGATGTTATAAAACAACAAACAAACAAACAAACCAAAACCATAAGCTTGGCATGGTTCAAAGAAACCAGGAAGTCCTGATTTTTTTTTCCTTGTTCGAGAAAATGAATCAGTATCAGACACTGGTCAAAAAATAAATACATTACAATGAAAATACATTCTCTTCCACCGTCCTTTATGATTATTTTTATTGACTCTGGTGCTTGTTTCATTGTTTGTTTATCTCCTATTTTAATAATGTGATATTTAGTAGACAGGTATTAAAGAAAAAATGTGACTTTGGACCATTTATTGTTGAAACTCATCGAGCAGGATGTTTCTGCTGGAGTTGTTTCAGATCTTTTTCTGTCACAGTTGGAGTTTGAACTTCATGAAGCAATGATTTTGTGTGTGTGTGTGTGTGTGTGTGTGTGAGAGAGAGAGAGAGAGAGAGAGAGAGCGCTCAGTGCCACTAGTGTTACCTCAGGAACCTCACATTTCATCTGTCTGTTTGAGTAAATCAAGCACACACACACACACACACACACACACACACACACACACACTGACAGGTGCCAGTCTATGACAGGCCTCATGATGTTGAAGGTGACATTATAAAGAACAATGCCGGCGGCCATTTTATGCTGTGTATCACAGAAAGGACAGCACGCAATCAGAGGCGTGTGTGTGTGTGTGTGTGTGTGAAGAAGAAAGGGCTTGCGTACTCATCTGGCTGAGAATCCACCAGCGCACCACTAAACATGATGAACAGTGTTTTCGCCTCTATCTCTGTCACACAGAGTCCTGTGATTTGGCTGTACAGGTCCTTTATATAACACACACACACACACACACACACACACACACAGAGCCTCTGCCAGCTCCAAACGTGCTCATAACCTGGAAACAGGAAGCATGTGGAGCAACAGTGTCCCTCTTCCCCCAGTCCAGACTAGTTCTCAGCGTGTCTCCGGTGTCCCCTCTGTTCCAGCCCAAAATGAGTGTTTAACCCTAACACAGCGAGCATGTGACCCTCGCCCCTGAACCCCACCCCCCTGCCGGGGTGTTGGCACCACAGCCCCGTTACTTGTGATACCCACTGTAATCCCCTGCCTGAACGCACCGGCCGGTCGGCTGGCGGGAACAGGTGTTGCGAGCTCAGTGTTCCCCGAGAACGAGCAGCCGGTGATCGACGGTTCCTACTGCTGCAACACGCGCCGTCTAACAAACACACCGAAACCTGCCGAGCAGTGGTGTGTGTGTGTGTGTGTGTGTTTGGACTGTTCAAACAGAAACAGCTCTCAGAAATTTCCCAGTTTGAACGATAATCGAATTTTCAGATTATCTCCATCTCCCAAAGGAAAGCAGTCGACACGGCGACGCTGAAGTCTGAATAAACGCACGCTGTTCACGCGAGAGCTGAATTCGACACATTTAATTGTGCAAGTTGTTCATTTTCAACACTCGTCCTTTTTTCTGGCTGAATCTCACATGTGCTTTCATCCAGTTAAGTTGAATTCTGTTGAATTCTCCACTCGGATTGGTCAGAAGCTCTTGATGAATTTTCTCGAGCAGCAGATCAGACAGTTGTTCCAGCTGCAGGGAGAATCACAGGGTTTCATTAATGCACTTGTTCTGATCCGTTTTCATCTCTGGAGGATCTGATCACTCACAGGGACCTGCGCAGCACACTCTCAACATAACGACGGAAGGAGTCTCCATTTCTTTCTTTCTTTCTTTCTTTCTTTCTCTTTATTTCACTTCATTTCTGTCATCGAATCACTTTCTTTCTTCATTCATGTTTTCTTGCCTTCTTTCTTCCTTTTATTTTCTTTCTTCCTTTCAATAATTTTATTTCACTTCATATTTTCATGTGTTTGTTTGCTTATTTAATTATTTATTTACTTATTTAGTGTCTTTATTCATAATTTCATGATGTTTCATGCTTTCATTTCTTTCTTTCCTTCTTTCTTTTTACTTATTTCCTACTTTTAGTTTATTTCACTTCATTTCTGTTGTTAATATCTTTCTTTCTTTCTTTCTTTCTTTCTTTCTTTCTTTCTATTAACCATTTCATGCCATTCTGTTTCTTTCTTCTCATCATCTTTCCTTCCTTTCTTCATTTTTTCTTTTTTCTTTTTTTCTGCCTTTTAGTTTCTTGATTTCACTTCATTTCTGTTGCTGAAACTCTTTCTTTCTTGATTCATTTTTTCTTGCTTTCTTTTATTTGTTCTTTCAGTTCATATTTTCATTTGTTTGTTTGCTTCTTTCTTTCTTTTTTCATGATATTTCATTCTTTCTTCTTGTCATCTTTCCTTCCTTCCTTCTTTCCTTTTATTCTTTCTTTCTTTCGTGCTTTTTATTAGCCATTTCATGCCATTCTTTCTTTCTTTTCATCATCTTTCCTTCCTTCCTTTTATTTTTTCTTGCTTTTAGTTTCTGACTTCATTTCTCTCGTTATTCTTTCTTTCTTTCTTTCTTTCTTTCTTTCTTCTTTCAGCTCATTGATTTAATTTTATTTCATATTTTCATTTCTTTCTTTTTTTCTTACTCTGCTATTCCGTGTCTTTATTAGTCATTTCATATTTCATTCCTTTCTTCTGGTCATTTTTTCTTCTTTCTTTTTTAATTTTTTTTATTGCTTTTAGTTTCTTTAAATTTATTTCTGTAGTTAATGTTTTTCTTCCTTTCTTTCATTTCACTTTCATGGAGGTTCTTTCTTTCTTTAGTGCCTTTGTTAGTCATTTCACGCCATCCCATTCTTTCTACTCATCTTTCCTTCCTTCCTTCTTTCTTTTTAGTGTCTTTTAGTGTCTTGTTTCACTGCATTTCTGTCACTGAATTTTTCTTCCTTTCTTTCATTTGTCTTTCTTGTTTTCAGGTTCTTTCTTTCACTTCATTTCTGTCATTTCATTTTCTTTTTTCACTTCATTTTTATGACACTTCATCGATTTTCTTTCTTACCCTCATTCTTTCTTTCTGTCTTTCCTTCCCTCATCACTTTTTGCTTCTTGTCACCACTTTGCATCTTTCTTTCTGGAAATTCAAAAGGTAGTGATTATTATTATGATTGTTATTATTTTAACAGAGATTGTATTGCGGTTTCTCAGCAACCCCACAAGTATCCTCACAAACTGCGCTTTTTATTTTATTATCTTCCCGAGAGGAAAAAAAGAGAGGCTGCTGATGGAGTGACTGTTTATAGCTGCTTATATATGGCAGAAGTACTAACAGGAACTAACTTGTTTTGTGGACTTTCCACAACATGGAAAAAAAATGGCTGTTGTATAAGAGGAAGAAAAACACTTTGGGATGTGCTGTCATTGTTTCCTGTAATCACACCCTTTTGCCATGCATTTTTCTCAACATGTCTTTATTATTAATAATTATTTAATTATAAGTTGCATTAATTATAATTGATTAATCATAAATCACTACTGATTAATTATAAAATCACTACAATAATTTGTGGTGATAGTTCCCCAAAATATGACTTGCAGTGCTGTATATAATAAAAGAGTTGTGCATGCTAAATGCTTTTTAACTTATCAGGCTTGAAATAAAGAGAGAGCAGAAAGTTTGACATGATCACTGTAATACGCAATCCTCCATATAGGTTTTTTTTTTCTAGAAAGAAGAGTTAAAACAACTCTTCTATACTCTTCCTGTTACGGAGTCTTAAGGATTTGTTGATACCAAAAGAAATTAATTGCCCTTTTTTTTTTTGCAACAAAGTGCCCTTCCTCATTAAAGTTGTTTCAGCCGGCACAGATTCACACTTGGTCTGAACTGCTCCTGTTTGCTCCTTATACAGTATATAACTTAAAGCAGATATGCAGAACCTTTATTTTTAAATAAATTTTTGAGTGGAGAGTATCTCCATCCTTGACTCTTGTATGCTGCATAAATGGGAATAAGAGGGCTTCCGGTTTGGGCAAGCATGTGAGTGCAGCGTCGTCTCATTCTCCCGCAGCGACAACTTTTAAAAACTCCCTCTTCCCCCCCAAACCCCAACTAATTAAGACGAAAAGAAGTAACATTAGAATCTCGGGCACCGTTGTAAAATGTCGAAAGCAACAAAAACGTCTAAAAAGTCTGATGCGGATGCCTCTCCGACAGACCACAGTGCAGTGTTGGCTAGTATAGCTAGCATGCTGGAAGACCACAGAGCTAGCATCGCAGCCGACTTTAAAGCATCTTTCGCTGCCTTGGAGCTGAGATTAGACAAAATGCAGACGGTGATCACAGAGCAGGGTCAGCGAATTGATTCACTGGAGTCACACGCCGAGCTACAAGCCCAACGAATTCAAGTACTGGAGGAGAGGTGCACAGCATTAGAAAATAGCAACACCAAGCTAATAGCAAAGACTATAGATCTCGAGGGCCGTAGCCGCAGAAACAACATTAGGATAATCGGCCTCCCGGAGTCGATTGAAGGACCCAGGCCCACAAGCTTTTTCGCCGAACTCCTGGCTGAAGTACTAGGCGACCAGATTCTTCAATCTCCACCTGAGTTGGACCGGGCGCATAGATCACTCGCTGCGAAACCACAACATGGCGCAAGACCCAGACCAGTGATACTACGCCTCCATCGCTATCAGACCAAGGAGCTGATCATCCGGGAAGCCCGCAAGAGACGGGGGAAACTTCAGTACCGAGGGTCGCCGATCCAGATCTTTGAGGACTACACGGCAGAAGTCGTGGAGGAACGAGCTAAGTACCGATCTGTGATGGCTGATCTTTACAACCTGGCTCTCCGACCAGCGCTTCTCTTCCCGGCCCGTTTACAGATTACGCTGGAGAGCGGAGTGAAGAAGAGATTTTCATCTCCCGAGGAAGCCACCATCTTTGCGGCCAAATATCAACAAACGCCGAGGCCTGAATAGTTGAACAATGTTTTTGTTCTCTTAGTTTTAACTGAACGTGATTGATACCCGGTATTAATATTTTTATTTTACACCTGTATCAGGTATAGTACTTAAACTAATTGGATAAAAATTTTATCCTACATAAGTGTTTTGGAGAAGGTGTTCAGGGTTCACTTTTACCATCGTGGGTGGGGGGATCTTAAGTGGTCTTTTAAAGCTGCGGGAGCCGAGAAGAGTAAAGGAGAAGAGGAAAAATGAAGAAGAAAGGGAAGTACAAATGTTCAGGTTTAGTTTTGTTATTGGGACAGGGGAAAAGGGAGGGGAAGGAAGGTCTTTACCAGTTTTTGGGTAATTTTGAGTTATGTGCTAGGTGTATTTTTATTCTGTATCGGGCCTTTTTAGTACAGAGGATTCTACTGGTTGGCTGCTGCTTCCCCCTGTATACTTATCAGACAACCTTAATAGTGAGCACTTTTCCATGGCTAGTGTAATTAGTGGTGATGCTGTGAGTGGGCGGGCTGTGAGGATTATTTCATTAAATACTGGTGGGCTTAATGCTGCAGTTAAACGTACAAAAATTATGATGCACATTAAAAATCTAAATGCTGACATAATGTTTCTCCAGGAGACACACCTATGTAACTTGGATCATAGAAAGCTGAATAGACCCTGGATTGCCCATACTTTCCACTCTCAATTTAATGTTAAAACAAGGGGCACGGCCATAATAATCCGGAAAGGTGTTCATTTCACCTCTGACAAAGTGATCACTGACTTAAACGGTCGTTATGTAATTGTAACCGGCACACTATATGATAGGCAGGTAATCCTGGTGTCTGTCTACGCTCCCAATTGGGATGATCATAATTTTGTGAGTTCATTATTTTCTGCGATCCCAAACTTAGAATCTCACTTTCTAATAATGGGAGGAGATATGAACTGTGTGATTGATTCTTCTCTGGACAGATCCAGCTCACGTTCAACCACATCTACGAAAATGTCCCAGGCTCTTTCTACTTTTATGAATCAATATGGGTTTATTGACCCGTGGCGATTCCTTCATCCTGCGGTAAGACAGTACTCTTTTTTTCTCTCATGCACACTGCTCATTCTCACGTACAGATTACTTCTTGATTGACAAAAAACTTATTCCAGTGATTGTCTCCTCCCAGTACTTACCCATAACAGTGTCGGATCATGCCACAGTAATTTTGGACCTCCATTTTAGTATGAAGCCAAAGGGATTCAGACAGTGGAAGCTGAACCCTCTTTTGCTGGCCGATGCCAACTTCTGTAAATATGCTTCGGAATCAATCACATTTTTCTGTGAAACCAATAAAAACAGTGAAACCTCCCCATCTTTATTGTGGGACACTCTTAAGGCTTACATTAGAGGTAAAATTATTTCGTTCACATCTCACGCAAATAAACTGCGCAGATCTCGACAGAAAGAGCTGGAGGAGGCAATCGCTGATCTAGATAATAAGCTTTCATCTGCAAATGTACCGGACATGTGTAAAGAAAGAATAACGCTCCAAACGGAACTCGATCTCCTCCTCACATCTGAAGCTGAACAGCTTCTCCTTCGCTCGCAGGGGTTAGTGTATGAATACGGCGACAAAGCTGGGCGACTTCTGGCTCATCAACTGAAGGCAAGATCAGTACAGAACCAAATTACCCAGATAACTGATGAATCGGGCTTAATAACCTCTGACCCAGATAAAATAAATATTACCTTTAAGTCATTTTTTGCTCAACTTTATACCTCAGAATCCTTTACAAACGAGAATGAGCTACAGAACTTTTTTGAGAAATTAGACTTGCCTAAAGTCTCAGCCGAAGACAATCTAAAACTAGACGCCGCTATTACTCTCTTGGAAATTAGACAAGCGATACAGTCGATGAATAGCGGTAAATCCCCAGGCCCTGACGGATTTCCGGTTGAGTTTTATAAGAAATTCTCTGATCAATTGGCTCCACTATTACTAGATATGTTTAATCATTCATTCAGACAGGGTACCTTGCCCCCTACACTTATGCAAGCTTCCATCTCTCTGATTTTTAAGAAAGGTAAAGACCCACTAAACTGTGCATCATATAGACCAATATCGCTCCTACCAGTGGATGTTAAGATTCTCGCAAAAATCTTAGCTCGGCGCCTGGAGTCGGTTATGTCCCGGATCATTTCAGAAGACCAGACAGGATTTATAAGGGGAAGACACTCCTATTCTAATATAAGAAGGCTTCTAAACGTCATTCTTTCTCCATCCTCCTCTAGTGTCCCAGAGGTCATAATTTCTCTTGACGCAGAGAAAGCTTTTGACAGGGTGGAGTGGACTTTTCTCCTTTTCTCTTTGAGACAGTTTGGTCTGAGTACCAACTTCATCTCATGGGTCAGTTTACTGTACTCCTCACCTTGCGCTTCAGTGTGCACAAATAACCAACGCTCTGCCCCATTCCCACTCTTTCGGGGAACACGACAGGGGTGCCCGCTGTCCCCACTATTATTTGCGCTTGCAATCGAGCCATTATCAGCTGCTCTAAAAATGGAGAGGGGATTTGATGGGATTGATAGATGGGGCTTAAAACATCAAGTCTCGCTATACGCGGACGATTTACTCCTCTATGTAAGCAACCCTTTGTCAAGCCTCCCACACATCCTGGCAGTATTAAACTCTTTCGGGCGTCTCTCTGGATATAAGCTTAACATCTCAAAAAGCGAATACTTCCCAATTAACCAACTGGCCATGAATATTCAGCCATTAGCCATGCCATTTAAATTGGCTAACACAGGGTTTAAGTATCTTGGTATTACAATCACACGTTCCTTACGAACAATGCGAGAGCAGAATTTTACGTCATTAACAGCAACGGTTAAGTCAGATTTACAAAGGTGGAATTACCTGCCGTTATCTCTAGCTGGTAGAATTCAAACCATAAAAATGAGTGTGTTACCAAGATACTTGTATGTCTTTCAGTGCCTGCCAATTTTTCTTCCTAAATCGTTTTTCATAACCATAAATGGTATTATCTCATCATTTATCTGGGCTGGTAAACGACCGAGAGCAAGCCGCGTACTGCTTTGCAGGGAAAAATCAGTTGGAGGATTGGGTCTACCCAATTTGATTGGCTATTATTGGGCAGCCAATATGCACAAAATAATTTCTTGGATAACATCCCCTCAATCTAATTGGTGCCGGAGTGAGTCAGCTTCCTGCTCCTCATCGCTGTTGGCTTTGACATGCAGTTCGCTGCCTCTCAATTTGTCAAATGTTACCTCCAACCCGGTCGTTGCTGGAACGTTAAAGATCTGGGCGCAAATGAGACGTCATCTAGGATGGCTTACCCTTCCTTTAGTGACACCCATTTGCAATAATCACCTGTTCATCCCAGCAAGGATCGACCCACGATTCTCCATATTAGAAAGCAAAGGCTTACGGAGTTTGGGGGACTTGTATATTGATGGTGTGTTCGTAAGTTTTGATCAATTAGTCTCCACTTTTAACTTAAATAAATCAGACTTTTTTCGGTATTTTCAGCTGCGGAACTTTGCAAAAATACATACTGTGTCATTCCCACAGGTGCCAACACCAAGTGGATTGGACCTGGTTCTCAAGGCTAAAACGCTATCAAGAGGCCATATATCCTATTTTTACAAATTATTGTTTTCAAACAGTGAATCTATTTTACATAAAATCAAGATAAGTTGGGAGTCGGAACTCCAGCTGAATTTTTCTGAGTCCTTCTGGGAGGGGGCGAGGGGAGCCGTTAATTCAACATCTAGTTGTGCTAGACTCTCACTAATACAGTTTAAAATTTTCCATAGACTACACTATAGCAAAGAAAAACTCTCAAAACTCTATCCGGACAAATTCGATGAGAAATGTAGTAGATGTTTACGGACCCCATGCAACCTCTCCCATATGTTTTGGACCTGCCCCAAGCTGTCTAATTTTTGGCAATTATTCTTCAAGACAATTTCAGATGTATTAAACGTGAACCTAATTCCATCCCCACATATAGCTATCTTCGGCAAGCCCCCAGACGACCTCCGCACCACGGCCATTCAGAATAATGTCATTGCCTTCGCTTCTCTTGTAGCTCGAAGGAGAATCCTGTTATTATGGAAGTCCCCTCAACCACCATCAATTAAAGTCTGGTTCCATGATATTCTGAGTCTTCTGAAGCTAGAGAAGATAAAGTTTTCACTTAGAGGCTCATCTGATAGGTTTTATGTACATTGGAAACCATTGCTTACTTATTTAGATAGGTTGCCGGCTCAGGAGGTAGCGGGATAAAGCCCCACTTTGTGTCTATATAGGAAATCTTCCCCTCATGGCAGCAGTGACAGTTGGTTTGTCCCGGTGATGGGGGAGTAAGCAGCCAATAATACTCACGTTGTGTATGTAAAGATCAGCACTAGCACTTTGTATCATTTATTTAGTTGTTTGTATTTGTTTATGTTATTATTATTAGTATTATTTCTATGTATTATTATTATTATTACGTATTATTATTATTGTATTTATTTGTTTGTTTGTTTGTTTAATTAATTATCCTTAGTGCTCTTAAGTGTTGTTGTTTTTGTCTTTATTTAGCTATTTACTTATTTGTGAAATCCTACAAGATGTAAAAGACCTAGGGGAGGGGAGGGTGGGTTGTACACAAGTTCTTAAGTTGTTTGGAAAAAGAAAAAAAGAAAATTACTTGTATTCTTGTATACACTTTGTATTTTTGTCTTGCATTTGATAAATAAAACTGTGGATCATGGATCAATGACGCAATTCTGTGATGAGAAGTGATCGTGCAGGGCTTCCAGGGTGTCATTTAATATTGGAGACTGCAAAGCACAAACATATAGAATACAATGTCAGAAATAGGGGTATAGCAGGAGTCCATTTTTGTCCCCCAAGGTACAATCTACATTAATGTATCCCCCTAGGGCTCATAATTGGACCGCAAGGTAACTATGTGCCCTGCTTTAGGGCCAAAAAGGTACATATATGTTCCCAAGCAGTATATAAAGGGTACAGATAAGTACCTTAGAGGGTACTGATCCAGTGACAAGCCATTGTACAACTAAAGTTACCATACTGTACTTTATTTTCTGAGACTGTACAGTTCTTTTTGCATATTTGTAGCAGCATACTTTTAACACACAATTGCATAACTCCTCCATTAAAGAAACCTTTATTCGTCACATGCACACTTCAAGCACAGTGAAATTCATCCTCTGCATTTAACCCATCTGAAGC
>JAOBAM010000015.1:33531267-33542344 GCA_025212355.1 Notarius kessleri
CAAAATATAAAATGGATATTAAAGGTAAAATAAATAAATTCACACAGAAAAATGCTGATGTTACTGCGTTCGCTACACTGCCACCAAAATTACAAAAGGTTTACTTTCACCATATTCAAAGAAATAAAACTTGTAATTTTCCAATAACTTCAAACTTCACCTTTACCCATAATTTCAATCAATAGCTGTTATATTAGGTGATTGACTCTTTCATTTTCATGTTCATGCTGAGCTATTTTGAATAATGTTCAACTAACACAACTAATTTCTGCACTGGACGCTCAAGAAATGAAGGTTGTGTTAAGCGCTCACCCTTTGGTCCTAACTTATTTTGGCCTACTTGTATTTTCACCTTTCGCACGAGACCATCATCATCTTCCTGTGCCTCAACAACCTTAGCTAGTGGCCACTCATTTCTGGGAGTGTTTTCCTCCTTAACAATGACTACATCTCCAACCTGTACGTTTCGTCTGGTTGTATGCCACTGCTGACGAAGGCTGATGTTGGTTAAGTATTCTCGGCGCCACCTGCTCCAGAACTGTTCTGAGAGATACTGCACTTTGCGCCATCTTTTTCTTGCATACAGATCTTCTTGAACGAACTTTCCAGGAGGTGGAAGGGGTACCGTAGGCTTCATCGTAAGCAAGTGATTTGGTGTCAAGGGTTCAGCACTTTTGGGATCAGCGAGGGTGTCTGTTGTCAGTGGGCGACTGTTGACTATAGACATGGCCTCGTAGAAGAACGTTCTTAATGAGGAGTCATCCAGTCTTCCTTTAGCCTGAGCGAGGACAGAGCTCATCACGCTCCTGGTCGTCCGTATCTGACGCTCCCATATGCCTCCCATGTGACTGGCTTCGGGAATATTCATAAGAAAGTCACATTCCTTTCTTGCTAGATAGGTCGCGATCCTTTCCTTGTCAAGTTCCATCAAGCACTTTCCCAACTCATTCTTTGCTCCTATGAAATTCGTACCTTGGTCAGATCTGATTTGTCTGACTGTTCCTCTTATTGCAATGAAGCATCTTAATGCATTTAGAAATGCATCGGTTGTCAGGTCCTCGAGCATCTCGATATGAATGGCCCGTGAGCTTAGGCATGTTAACAACAGCCCATACCTCTTGTACTCTTTTCTACCTTGCTTTGTGTAGAAAGGGCCAAAACAGTCGATGCCTGTATATGAGAAAGGAGGAGATGGCTCTATTCGATCAACCGGCAAGTCAGCCATGCGCTGTTCTTCAGTTCGACCCCGCACCCTCCTACATGTCACGCAACTCCTGATGTGCTTGGCCACCACTTTACTAGCACCCATTATCCAGTAGCCGTTCGCTCTGAGTTCGTTCAGTGTTTGCCCTCGGCCTTGGTGCTGTGTTCTTTTATGGCAATGATCAAGTATCAGGTGCGTTACGATGCCTTCTTTCGGGAGTATCACGGGATGTTTGAACTCTAGCGACGCTGATGACCTTCTTAACCTGCCACCAACTCTGAGCACTCTGTCCTCAAGAAACGGGTCAAGCTCATACATTTTATGAGTTCTCCTGAGTTTTTGTGATTGGCTAAGCAGTTTCAGCTCTTCTCCAAATGCTTCCCTTTGTGCTGCCTTGATCAGCACGAGAGCTGCTTTCTTTCGCTCTTCTACAGTAACAGGCCCAGATATGTCCCTATGAGCCAGCCTCTGAATGCGAGCAATGACGTTGAGACATGTCACCCAGTCTGAAAATCTTGCCAACCTTTTCAAGAGGTCATCTTCTTTCACAACATCAGTTTTCAGGACTTTGACCTCTGGGTCACCTATGAGAAGCTCTGGGGTTGTTGGGTTAGTCACAATTTCCTGTTCCCATAAGAACTTGGGTCCTCTTAGCCAATCTGATGCCATTAGATCTGCCACCTTAAGTCCTCTAGATGCATGATCTGCCGGGTTTTGACTTGTTTCAATGTAAAACCATCGATTGGGGTCAGTAGTATCTCTGATTTTCTGGATCCGATTCGCAACAAAGACATGAAAGCGCCGGGCATCGTTCTTGATGTACCCCAGTACCACTTGTGAATCCGTCCAAAAGTACTCAGCATCGATTTTCAAGTCAAGCTCTTCTCTGAGAATTTTGCTTACGGCTGCAGAGATTGTGGCAGCGGTGAGCTCTAGACGTGGGATACTGACAATCTTCATGGGTGCTACCCTAGCCTTGGCCATAACTAAAGTGCAATGCACTTGTTCTTCAGCTACGATCCTGATATACGAGCACTGCCCATAGCCATCATTGCTGGCATCAGAAAAGTGATGCAGCTCAATCTTCTGGATCGTGCCAAGATTGTTGGGAACAAAGCACCTTGGTATTTGAGTGGTTTGAAGATTGTTCAGGTCATTGAGCCATGTCTCCCACTTTGGCCTTAGTTCTGGTGGGACAGGCTCATCCCAGCCTACACCTCGCTTGCACATTTCTTGCAAGATTCTTTTCCCAGTCAAGATGTATGGGGCCAGAAATCCTAGCGGATCATATATGCTGGCGACTGTGGATAAGATGCCTCGTCGAGTGGCTGTTCTTTCTTGTTGGACCACATTGAATGAGAAGACATCCATTTCGATGTTCCACTTCACTCCTAGCACTCTCTGAGCTGGTAGCTCTGTGTAGTTTAAGTCCACATCCTTGACTTTTGGAGCACGCTCACTCACTGGAATGGTCTCCAAGACCGCTCTGTTATTGCAAACAAACTTGTGCAGTCGCAGTTGTCCCTTCTGACAGACTTCTCGTGCTTCATGGACAAGTTGCTTGGCCTTTTCAACGGTATCCAGACTGACAAGACCATCATCCACATAAAAGTTTCTCCGGATGAAGCTTGCTGCCATGGGGTACTCACTCTCATATTTGGTGGCGAGGTATTTCATGCCGTAATTCGCGCATCCTGGCGATGATGCCGCTCCAAATATGTGCACCCTCATGCGGTATTCTTTGGGTTCAGTCGTTGTGTTCCCATTCTCCCACCACAGGAATCTCATAAAATCCCGATCTTCTGGAGTGACATGAAAGCGGTGGAACATTTTCTCCACGTCGCAGTTGATCGCAATTGGATACTGTCGGAACCGACACAACACTCCAGTTAAGGCGTTGGTTAAATCAGGTCCCGTGAGGAGGTGGTCATTCAACGAGGTGCCTTCGTATTTGGCAGAGCAGTCGAAGACAACTCTAATCTTCTCTGGCTTTCGCGGGTGGTACACCCCATGGTGTGGGATGTACCAGGTGTTCCCGTCTTTTGGTGTTGCATGCACTTCCTCTGCATCACCATCTTTGAAAACATTGACCATGAACTGAACATAGTCCTCCTTGTATTTGGGATTTTTGTCCATCTTTCCTTTCAGATGTTTCAGCCTAACTGTGGCTAGATGTTTGTTGTTAGGCAGCTGGGGGCGCTCTCTAAAGGGCAGAGGCATCTCCAGATGACCATTGTCTTTGTGATGAATTCCCTCATTCAGAATTTGTAGGAACTGAATATCTTCTTGAGAGATTGTTCCATCTGTAGGGTTGGTATCCTGAAAATCTCTCTCAAGAGCCTTAATCGCACATGCAGGTGTAATAGGTGGAATTTCCTTTACAGAGATGCGATAGCAGAATCCAGCGTTTGTTCCTCCACCAGCAGTAGGCGTTTTGGCACCAACTACGCTCCACCCGAGGTCTGTTTTCACTGCGTATGGCTCATGCTCGGCTCCGGATACGACTTCTTTCGGTTTTAGAGCTCTGACGCAGTCGTAGCCTATTAGCAGTCCAGCAGGACAGTCTAGCAAGTCTGGCATCTCGTCAGCTATGCTATGCAAGTGTGTCCATCCTTTGGCTGTTTCCCGAGTTGGAATGCTGCTCTTCTCCAATGGAATATCTTCTCGAGTGTAAGCTGGTGGTAGTTCAATGCATTCTTCGGAACTGTATCCTCTGACCTTTAACCCACTGGTTCTGTGACAATTCACTATTGACCTGTCAGTCATTGTTGACAACTTGAGTTTAACAGGCTCAGTGTGTGCTTCCAGTTTTTCGCACACATCTTCAGTGACAAATGTATTGCTACTTTGTGTATCTAACAGAGCATACACCAAGATCTCTGGGCTATTCTTCACAGTACTAGACAGCCACACCGGGACTATCATTGAAGTGTGGTCAGCATTGGTCATGTTCATACTACACAAAGCAGTAGAGGAACTGTCTCTCTGTTGGCTTGTTTCAAGCTTTTCCTCTTGAGCCGGTTCGTCATGAAGCGGAGTTGGATGGCTCTTTCTACAAACATTGCAAGTAGCCCTTTTCCGACAATCTTTTGCAACATGGCCAACTCTCAAGCAAGCGAAGCACATATTGTTGGTTTTCACAAACGCTTTCTTCTCATCAAGAGTCAAAGCAGCAAATTTTTCACATTTGTAAATGAAGTGGTTTTGTTGACAGCATATGCATTTTATTTGCTTCTTTGTTTGAGCAGCAGATGGATTAACTGTCGAGCCTACTGATTCGCCTGAATCCTTAGCTGGGTGACCTTTCCCTTGAGCAACCTTTGTTGTTGTCACTAGGGTTCTGACCTTGATGCGTTTCGCTTCTGCGTCTGGTTTCTCGTCCATCTTCTTCAAAGCATGAAGTGAAGAAACCGGGTTGCAGGCAATGCGTGCCTCCTCGGCTAAGAAGTTTGAGAACGCTTCAAAACTTGGGTATGGCTTGCCATCATCCAATTCCTTGGTGACAATTCGATTCCATCGAGCTGTTGCCCAGTCAGGAAGTTTCTGGAGTAGCTTCTGATTCTCCTCACAATCGTCCAGAACTTTCAGACCTGATATGTGAGGCATTGCATTTTTGCACGACACAAGAAAATCACTGAACTCTCTTAATTTAAGTGGCTCTTTTGGTCCTATCTTGGGCCAGCTACTAAGTTTACCCCTAAAGGCTCTTTGCACTATGAATGGGTGGCCATAGCGCTTGTTCAGTGCATCCCAGGCTTGTGTATATGCTTCATCATCACTTCGGTAAAAGGTTCCTTCCAGCACAGACAGTGCATCTCCACTTATGTATTTTCTGAGATAAAACAGTCTATGTGCTGGGCTTCCACAGGCAGTCTCTATCAAGGCTTTAAAGCTGGTTCGCCATTCAGTGAATTTGAGAGGATCCCCAGTAAACACGGTTGGCTCAGGTGCCGGAAGTCTTGTCATCATCAGAGATTCTTTGAAGGCTTGCACTAGTGTCGCATCATTCAATTTTTGTTCTGACTGTTTTTCAGAACGAGGAGGGACTGATGTGTCATGGAGAATCTGAGCATATGGAGCTGTGTTATGCTGAGTTTGGAACTGACTTGGAGGCAGAGTTATTTCTTCCTTTTCTCCTATTCCAGAGTTCATTTTCGTTTCCTCCTCCGCATACGCATCATATTCAGCTTGCATAGCTTCCAGATCCCTTTGGTGTTCCAGCATTTTCAGTTTTTCTTGCTGAGCAAACACTTCTTTTCTTTGTGCAGCTATTTCACTCTCTCTGTTTATTTCTGCACGTTTTGATGCTAAGCGTGCTGCTGCTTCCGCTTTCTTTAATGACACCTGACTTCCTGCTACGCTATCCACACCTGCCCTTGATACAGTGGACCCATATATTGATTTCGCATCGTCTCTCTGGAGTAATTTAAAGAGTGATTCCTTTACTGCGGCAGCATCGAACTCTTTGCCTACTTCTGAGCAGCGCATTTTCAACAGAGCAACTACTTCTTTAGTTACTGAGGTGCAGCTATCCATCCGCCGTCTTATGTCTTGACTTGGTGTGGTCAATGCACGTAAGCTTTCGTACTCCTGCCTTAAGTGTGACTCATATTCTTCCAAAGTAGTTGTCATACTTTCAAGCTTCTCCTTGTCACATTCTTCTTTGAGTTTGCTCCTAATGTACTGAACCTCACCTTTGAAGCTTACATAAGTTAGCATAAACTTTCTTTCCCTTTTTGCACTCACTTCTTTTGCATAGTCAAGCCACTTTTCAGTTGGGTTTCGCTTTCTTTCTGATCGCCTAGGTTGTCCAGGTTCAGAAGTTGGTTCCTTGCTCTCTACGCTATGTGCTTGCAGACTGTTATCAATTTCAGCTATGCGTTGTGCCATTTGATCTCTTAATGTTGCATCTGTTTCAGTTCCTAACTTGGTTTGTAATTCTATTTTTTCTTCTTCAAGAGCCTGAATTACTCCCTCAAGTACAAGAGCACTCTCTTTGCCTTGATCCATTTTCTGAATTATTTCGAAACAACACTAAAAGTAGTAATCAAATCTTAAACCTTAAGCAAGCTTATGCTACTAGTAATCTTCAGTATTAATCTCAAATATCAATCATACACATGCTAAACCAAACAAGAAGTCCGAAGTAGGAATGTCAATTACTTCTTAACAAAGAATCAGAACAAAGAATCAGAATCAGAACAAAGAATCAGAACAAAGAATCAGAATCAGATTCAAAGGCCAGAAATATTCACACAATCCTTTCACACTTAAATTCAAATATTTATAAGTTATAATGTTCGTTTCTTATCAACTGAAGAAACCTGAAAGCCAAGGACTTGGTGTTACCACTCACGACCACGGCGCGCTGTTGCTCTTGTGGTGACTTGTGGAAACGGCACAGTCTCAATCCTTGTCCTCGATGCAAGCCGACGCCATGTGTTTGCAAGTCACTGCAATCGCAACGGTCCGAGCAGATTTGCGATGTTGAAAGACGAGCTGTAGTTTTCTTCAAGCTACGGACGACCTGTAGTCTTCATGCCGCCGACGAGCTGTAATCTTCAAGCTGCGACGGTCCTTTCCTCTCCCCCGTTCATCTCGGCATGGCTGGCGAGAAGTTCACAGCTTGCATTCACCGCGCGGCGTCCCTCGATGTTCTCGGACCTCGGGCTGAGCTGCACACGGTGCACGTGTTCACTATAGCTGCTCCCAACTTTTTCTTAACTGGTTGATGAAAGTGCAACGCTCCGACTGATGGTTCAAACGTTTTATTACAGGAGTTTTCTGTCTTACAAACGCTTAAGACCACCGTGAACACTGAAATAAAATACACGGTGGCAAATACACATTAGTGAAACCGTCATATTCCTATCTATGAATTGCTTAACTGAAACGTATTACATAAAATATTAATGCTCTCAAAACATAACTTACACACATACAAACACAAGAATATTTCACTCAAATGTCCATACCGTGTGCGCCTCCAACCAGAAGGTTAGGAGTTGCTAGAAGTCCATTTCTTCATATTTCAGTCCTTTGTCTTTGCATATACCGCTTGCACACACCGACTGAGTATTAAACGAAACTCACATTTCTCCATCAAGTGCATCACGTGACCAAGTGATGACCTAATTGCTGACGTGGCCATGTGACATGATTAAACAATTTCCCCAAAGTATGCACATAATAATCCAAAAATATACAAAATATAAAATGGATATTAAAAGGTAAAATAAATAAATTCACACAGAAAAATGCTGATGTTACTGCGTTCGCTACAACCATACACACACACACACACACACACACATGCATGTTGTGCCAAACCCTGTTACAACTGAAAGTGCTGTTCTGCCAAAGTCACAGACTTCTCTGCAAAAATAAATTCAGAGTGCCATTTCACAAAAACATTGAACTACTAACAATTTAAAGTGCCATTTCACTAAAATGACAAATTCTCCACAATAACACTGAAAGTACTGTTTCATGAAAGTGTTGAACTCCTCTCAATAATTTACTAGTCTAACACAGTAGACTGTTTTTCAGCGTTAGCAGTTTTGATGATAGGGCTTTGTTTCCCAACCCAAGCATTACTGTTTGAATAAACTTTAGTGTATTTGTCATGCATTTTGGATAATCCAAATGCAAAGCATACGTAAGCCCAATTATGAGGCAAACTGCCTGAGGCAAGTCCTTAATATTGTCCATGACAAAACCTCTCTCAATAATGATGGCAGTGGAGATGGGTTGGAGGGGTATCGAGCTTGGACCCTGCTCAGGACAATCTTTACTCAAAACGGTCAGCACACCCACTGTGACAGAAGCTAAGGCCTCATCTCTCACCACATCCTGCAAACATATTTGTTTACCATAATAAATTGTCATCAAGCCTAGGAGTATTTGGTTAATTATAAAATGTGGAGTTGAAAATTTCTCTGAATAGTAATATTCTTATATGTATAGTTTAATTCATTGACTGATACTATCTTGGTTACTGCTAAACCACTATCCTATCACCTCACAAACATTTTAAGCTGATGTGCTTAATGTGTCTGCTACCCATTGGATTGTCTCTTATGAAAACATTCAATTTAGGTATTAAAGAAACTCCTAGAGAATAGAGCTATAAATATGCATGCATGCTGAATTATCATATTCTAGACAAAGAAATATTTGGTACATGTACGGTACTTCATTAAAGAAGTTTTTCTTTGTGCAATGCCTGTTTTGAGTCTGCTCTTGGGTCCTCACTTCAGCTCAGCTCACCATTTCTGACAGTTAGGGGTTCATGATACGTTCATGATCCCAGTGCTGTGTGTGCGCGCGCGCATGGTAGGTCATGCCATGTGCATTGTGAAGGGAAAGGATAGTGATAATGGGGTCTGTCCCCTGGGTCCAGTAAAAAGCAGGCAAGGATACCTAAACGAAACATATATGTTGAGAAAGAACAATTCCTTCTATGGTAAGAATTTAAATCCTTGCTTCTGATTGGTTTATAGTTTTTAAAAGAATGTTTCACAAGGATATAAAATGCCATCGTAAGTAAGGGGAGGTGTGCATGCTTGGAACAGTTTTTGTTCTTCATTTCTTTTGCATTGAGAAGCCAACAATAAAGATTCTTTTTCCCTGCTTGGATCCAAATGAGTGAGCATTTTTCTTTTTTTTTCCACCACAATTTTGGTGTAGTCAGCAGGATCCCATGCATGGTGAGGAATTTTTTTTTCCTGGTTAAAGATGATCTCCGTTTGCAGTCCACACGTCGAGTGAGGTGAAAAGGGAAAAAAAAAAAGCAAAGGGAAAGTTCACCACCACCACTGGGACCAAATGATTTGGTGAGAGGAAAAAAAACAAAGTGTTATTTTTGACTAAAATTATTAATTAATTACTCTGCTGATCTGAAATGGGGAGAGATTGTAGTGCAGAATCTTGGCTTGTGTAGTAACGCATGTAGTGTGTGTGTGTCATTCTCATATATGAATGGTACATATAGATAAAGAGAGAAAAGGTCAACTGTTCCTTAAGCTAAGGTTTGTGGAAATCTTGCCTGTATTTTGATGAAGGTACAGTATTAGTGTGGCCACACACATTTCTGGGACATGGTACGGAGAATAAACTTTCACATTCCAGATAGCAGACAATAAATACTAGGGTATTATTGAATTGGCATAATATAAAATGGGACAGAAGGAGTCCAAGCAGGAGAAAAGTTTGGTTCTGCTACCATGGTCGGCCAATATTATTTTTATGACCACCAATTACGGGCCAGAGTTGTGTTCCCAGTTCAGATGTTGGGTAGAGAAATGTAGGTTCCCTGAAGGGGGAAGTTTTAGTTTGAAGTAATTAAACGCACTCAGGGATGGATTAAAAGCAAGTGGAACAAGATAATGAGAAGTGTTTAAAAAAAAAAGAAGGATAAAATATGTATAGATTGGCCCACCTTTGACATGTGGATGGCAGAAGCACAGGCAAGAAATAGATGCTCACAATCACTAGAGAAAGGGGTTGTTGGTGCTACTGCTGCTTTTGCTCGTTTTGTCTTCTTCTTTTTCCACCATATTGTGTGTTAAGCAGGTTTCATCCTCCAGACTGTATCCGGACGTAGACTCATTAGACTCATGCCTACCTCAGGCCCCTCCCCAGCAGGAAAAATGTAAAAGTGCCACCAGAACAAGACCCACCACTATATCCAGCAGAGGCTGGGACAGCTTCTTTTCCTGTGGCAAAACCACACACGCAGCAAAAAGGGACTCAGAGCCATGGGAGGAGAGAAGGCTGAAGGACAGCTGCGAATCTTCTGTGCTGAATTTAGGCCCATGTCTTTCGAGCTCCGGCACATCTATGCATTGCAGCTGGGCCTGGACATGCGCACCTGAAGAATGCTTGGCTGAATGGTATGAGGCTGGAGCTTGCTTGAGCACGGACCACTGCATCATCTGGGAAATGTGCAGACTGACAAATAATTAGCCACATAGTGCACATAGAGAAGTAGGCAAAAGAATGGACCAAAAAGGCTAACAGAAAGAAAGAAGACATTCTGCACAAAGCCATGCTCACCATGGTCCTGACCCACCCTGTGCATCCACATGTTGGACATGGGAGAGGATGGGGTCATGGCAGAGGCAGGCAAAAGAATACACAAACCCAACTGGAATGGAGCACATGCTTATAGATGCACTATACTGCACTGCACATGTGTCAAAGGGAGGTCCAGATAAGCAGTTTGAAAAAGTGTGGTTTAAGCTGCAGAGTAAGAGAGAAATTGGTATTAGATAGGTTGTTTTGGGACAGACATAGGTGCGCAGCATATGTGAAGTTGAAAGAAACGTATCCTTTTACAGTGCCAGGTTGTGTGCCACGTGTATCCCTGGCAAAGGGACAGCAGGACAGGTGGAAAGATTTGGGGCCCTGGATAAGACACTGTTTGAATACTGCTGATTGGGAACACACCACTGACCCATCCATGAAATATAGCCCAAGCTTGCAAGCATACCAAACTAATTAAAATTCATGGTGCTAACTAAAAACAATGTTGAACTAACAGCTGATAGAGCCTGGCCAGGCAAACATGTAGGTTATCAATTTACACAGCTGACGGCTGACTCCCCATGTCTCTCTGAAGTTCCACATGAATTATGGGCCCAAGGTAAACATGATGTAGGCCTTAAAGGTGCCAAGCCAGTAGCAATAACCCCCAAGTATGACTTCCATCCATGCAAACAGTACCCACTGAAACCCAAAGCAGTATGGGGAATCCAACCGGTGTTCAAATCGCTGAAGTAGTCAGTGGTAATTGTTCCATGCATGCACTCACCAGTACTCACTAAAAAAAAAAAAAAAAAAAAAAAAAAAAATTCCACAAAGCCAGATGAA
>JAOBAM010000016.1:373226-388360 GCA_025212355.1 Notarius kessleri
TCAAGCAAGTCCAGTTGCTCTCTTCTACCACCTACAGATTACTATGACCTGGATGACTGAGAATCTTCACAGACAAACATAAAAAGTAGACAACACAGCGAAATAACATTGCACACCTCTCTTTGGTTCATCCACCTTGGCCAACTTATTAGGAGGAGAGCCAAACTCGTCTTCTGGGTAGGGTAATCTTTTCATCCCTGAGCTGAAAGAGAGACAGGTTGAGCACATGTGTGGTTCTTAGAAAAGTGCATTAGCCTTTGATCCAAAATAATCCCAATCTGTGTTCTTGACATTCCTGGTATTTCCTGGACTTGGCCAAAGTTTGACTTTTGCCCCATAGTACACAATAATCCAGCACACAGAGCCAGTGAGGTAGAGAGAGACAGAGTTGCTTCACTCATTCACTCATTCATTCATTCATTCACTCATTCATTTGTCTTTAGTAACTGCTTTATCCTGGTCAGGGTCATGGTGGATCCGGAACCAATGCATCGCAAGTTAGATGTCAGTCCATCACACTGCACCATGCACACACTCATTCAAAAACCCATTCACACCTAGTGGAATTTACCATAGATAATACACCTATTGGCATGTTTTTGGTAGATAGGAGGAAACATATAAATTAGCAATATATCAAATGCAAACCTACCCATCTTCTGCATCCTCAGACGAGAAGGGCTGAAAGAAGAGGAGAAAAAACAATGAAGGAAATATTTAATTACTCAAACTGTTCAGTGCAACAGTCTGTTAATAGACTTGTAACACACTAAACTGATAGCTATTTGCTGAATAGAGCCTATGATGACTCTGAAATTCTTAATGGATGCATTATTTTTACAATTGCCTACTAAGTGCACACTGTTCATACTTCAATTTTGTAACCCAAGGACAAAACTTCAAAGAATGTGTTTAAGTCAGTGAACAACATGTACGGATCATAAGTCACACTGCAGAATTTCACAGCATGTGAAAACGTATTGTCCTCTTCCCCATCCTTGGTGTGTGTGTGCTTTATTAGCTTCTATGTGACTAAACCCAGAATAGGTTATGTGAGTTGGCACTGGAGCTGCACCAACACTGTGTGCTAAAACAAATGCTTCTTTCTGTGTAATTCAGAACAGTAAATAGTCAGAAGGTTTATTTTTGGATTTATACTGCTCAAGGGGTCAGGACTAGACCTGCTGGTGTGCAGCCACTAAAAAGGTCAAAGGTCTTTTTCAGGGACACTTCTCACCTGTGAGCCAATGGAAAGCTATAAACATGACATCAGCAATAGTGTTTAATAGAAATTGCATCCAAGTTATGGAGTATGTCTCAGGTTTCAAACAAACAAGACATCTCCTCTATCGTCTCCTGTTAATATTTGAGTACTCAAAGGATTTTTCTATGTCATTTGATTTCTTAATGTACCAGAAAAAATGGCTACCTATAAAAAAAAATCAGGCATGTTTTAGTTAGGACCTGTGGAAACTTTCCTTGCCATATCTATCAGAGTCCAACATGATAACAGCCAAAACCGTGCCATAAAGAGCTTGGTTCAGAAAGAGCATGCTGTTTGCACATGTTAGCCAAGTACAGCTCTGTGGTCATGCTGACCTGACACTTGGTTTGTTATCTCTAGGATAGGTTGTGGGAAATTTTAGTGCTAGCATGCAAAACACTTCAACCAGGCTTTTTTTCCCCCCAGTACAGAGAAACAGATGCTATTGGTCATGTAAAATGTCATATTCTCATATAAGTCTGCTTTTAATGAAATTGATCAGTTCTGTTATTTAGTTTAAACTGTATGTGTACACTTGGGATTATTTGCTACGACATGTAGGGGAAAAAATCTTACAAGAAAAGCTTACAAGATGTCTCATTGACACAACCTCAGTTGTTCATTCAGTATTGTGAGCTCAGATGCTTTATGTGTGACTATATTTTGTGGGGAGCTCTGGTTATAAGAGACTATCTTACAACATGTGAAACTAGCTAGCCCTTTAGGGGCACCAGCAGCTTTAGTTAATTGTATACCAGGAGCCAGGATGCTGGACATAACAGGTACTCCTAAGGTCTTAGGCAAGCATATGTTTTCAAAGTTGGTTATTCATGTAAGAGCTGACAATATACGCCTTCGTCAGTCTGAGGTTACGAAGAGTAACTTTATAGAAATGTTTAAATTAGCAAAAAGGCAATATCTGATGCTGTAATATGCTCTGGCACCATCCCAGTGTGGCGTGGCGATGTAGCTTACAGCAGGTTATGGTCACTAAACTGCTGGTTGTCCAGGTGGTTCTTGGAAAACAATGTGGGCTTTGTAGATAATTGGAATAGTTTTGAGGGCAAAGCTGGCTTGTTAGGGCAGGACAGTATCCATCCTACTTGGAAAGGTGCTGCTCTCATTTCTTGCAGTATAACCCCTAGTCTCAGAACAGGAATGGTTCATTTGTGGCAATCTAGAGCCAAGGCCAGGGAGCAGACAAACAGGCTAAACAGACTGTCTGCTAGTTGCACGGAGTCATCACTCAGGTTCCACTATATCAAGACTGTGTCTGTTCTCTGAGCTATACAAAAAAGTAGAACTACTTAGAGAGTTTGTTCTATTCACCTAATTAACATAAAATTAGATCATACTGAATGCACAGCCACTGCCAGCACCTTTGATCTCAAAGTAAGAAAGCACAACTTTATTCATCATACACTTGTAAAAATTCCTCTCTGCATTTAACACATCTGAAGCAGTGAACACACACATGCACACACACACATGAGCAATGAGCACACACACATACCCAGAGCAGTAGGCAGCCATGCTAACAGCACCTGGGGAACAGTTGGGAGTAGGTGCCTCGCTCAAGGACACCTCAGTCCCAAGACCATCCCATATTAACCTAACCGCATGTCTTTGAACTGTGGGGGAAGCCGGAGCACCCTGAGGAAACCACCAGACATATGGAAAACATGCAAACTCCACACAGAAAGGCCCCCGCCAGCTGCTGGGCTCGAACCCAGAACCTTCTTGCTGTGACGCAACCATGCTAACCACTTACACCACCGTGCTGCTCAAGGTAGGATTATTAAATATTAGATCTCCATCTAAAGCGCTAATTGTTAATGACATTATCATTGATCCGTAGTTTAAAGTACTGTGTTTACCAGAAACGTGGATTAAACAAAATAAATATGTAGCATTAAATAAAGCTAGTCCTCCTGGATACAGTTATATACACCAGCCTCGTCTAACTGGCAGAGAAGGTGTCGCAGTTATTTATACTGATTATCTAGGCGTCACACAAAAGTCTGGTCATAAATTCAATGCATTTGAAGTTCTTTATGCTCACATAACATATGTAGCCACAAAAAAATAACTCTTCCCAGTTGATTCCACTAATTACTATTTACACACCCCTGGGCCATATTCTAAATTTCTTTCTGAATTTGCAAATTTCATCTCGAATGTCGTTGTTTCTTTAGACAAAGCCTTAGTTGCTGGAGATTTTAATATTCACTTTAATAACCCGAAAGACCCTCTACAAACAGCATTCCTGTCCATTCTATGTTCAGTAGGGGTTAATCAGAATGCCATAGGAACCACTCATAATGGTGGTCACACTCTTGATCTAATACTAATATTCAGATGAAATATAGAAAATATAGTCACACTTCCACAATCTGAAGCTACCTCAGATCATTATCTCATCTCATTCATAATATGTCTTAACAATAATGCATGCACCTTGTACATTCATATCAACTACTGGACAAAGTGTTATAAATAGTCTCCCAGAGTTATCAACTTTGAATGGATCAGAGTCAGACCCCACAGAAATTGATCAGGGAACTGAATGCTTAGAGTCAACGTTCCACTATACTTTAGATAATGTAGGTCCACTTAAAAGAAAAATAATTAGAGAGAAAAACGAACACCCTGGTATAACAATTACACTCACACCTTAAAACAGACCACTCAAAAATTAGAATGTAAATGGTGTCACAGAAAATCACTTGTATTCCAGTTAGCATGGAAGGAGAGCCTCCTGAAGTATAGAAAAGCTCTTAGTGCCGCTGGAGCAACGCACCTCTTCACCCTAATATAGGATAACAAAAATAATCCTAGATTCTTATTTAATGCTGTGGCAAAATTAACTAGGAATAAGACCACCACAGAAACATATACACTTCAATATGTAGTAGCAACGATTTCATGAATTTATTTCAATGACAAAATTTAAAATATCAGGCAAAAAATTTTTTTTCCAAACTATTAACTTAAAGCCAGACAATTTGATAAGTAACACTTTAAAGAACAATATAACTGTATCAGATCAGACATTAGAATGTTTTACTTCCCTTAGAGAAACTAAATTAACTTCACTGATTTCCTCATCAAAATCCTCAACTTGTGTACTAGAACCCTTACTGACACAACTCTTCAAATATGTAATACCAGAAGCAATCAAACCTCTTCTAAAAATAATCAGTTCTTCCCTTAGCATTGGCTATGTGCTCAAATCCTTTAAACTAGCAGTTATCAAACCCCTGATTAAAAAAACCTGACCTTGACCCCTTTCAATTATAGGCCAATATCAACAAACCAATATCAACAATATCAATCTTGGCCTTTATCTCCAAGATTCTAGAAAAAGCTGTGGCACAGCAGTTATGCTCATATCTACATAGGAATAAGATCCATGAAATGTATCAGTCAGGATTTAGACCTCATCACAGCACTCGTTAAATTAGTAAATGACCTACTACTGGCCTCTGATCAAGGCTGTGTCTCGCTGCTTGTGTTGCTTGACACCACTGATCATACAATTCTCCTGGATAGACTAGAAAATGCTGTGGGAGTTAAGACAAAGGCCTTCTTCTGGCTCAAGTCTTATTTAACTGATCACTATCGGTTTGTTGATGTAAATGGTGATTTTTCTAGACATACTGAGGTAATGTTTGGTGTTCCACAAGGTTCTATCTTAGGCCCACTGCTTTTTTCTGTATATATGCTACCTCTGGGTAATATTATTTGTAAGCATGGTATTAGTTTCCACTGTTATGCTGATAACACACAGTTGGATGTTTCAGCAAAGCCAGATGAGACACACAACCTCAATAAAATTGAGGAATGTGTGAAGGACATTAGACACCGGATGCTTATGAACTTTCTTCTGCTTAATTCTGACAAGACAGAATAACTTATACAAGGACCACATACAGCTAGAAGTAAGTTTTCTGATTACACAGTAACTCTGGATGGCCTTTCTGTTTCTTCATGTGCAGCAGTAAAAGACCTCGGAGTGATTATTGACCCCAGTCTTTCATTCGAAACTCATATTGATAACATGACCTGGATAACATCACCAAGTCCAGAACGCAACTCCACAATGGAAAAGAACTCCAAGTGCAAAAACAAAAGTTAAAATTCCAAAGCGCATTCACGGCAGAAGAAATGCACTCACAGTTTCAAAAAACAAGAGGCAAAAGTAATCCAACAGGATGAGTGGAGTAATCCCAAGGTGCACACTTACTTTTGCTTATGGCTGTCTGTCGATATTCGACGATGATGAGGTCTTCCTCTTCGTTGTCTTCTTTGCCTTCCCATGTCTTGCTGCCGTTTCTGTTGGGGTTGGGATTGTTGCCATCTGTCACCATCTTTCATGTGCCCATTCATGAGCGAGAAGCCCAATCCTCAACTGGCAGATCCTGGGACAACGATGACAGGCAAAGGGACCAGGCACGGGAGCAGAGGGAAGGAACTGTTGAAGGCATCACTGGGCCCATTTCTCCTCCCTCAGCCTGGTCTGTTCTTCCTTGAAGTAGCGGACTCCCTGGGAGACAGTCTGCTTCCAGTTCACACGGTCCTTGGTGAGGATCTCAAGGTCAGCAGGAGGGATGTTGCACGACTACAGGGACCACTTCAAGAAGTCCTTCCAATGCTTCTTGGGTCTTCAACAGGAACGGGTCCCTTCTGTGAGTTCTCCATGGAGGACCATCTAGAGTATTCGGTTGGGGTCCATTCAGATGACATGTCCAGTCCATCAGGGGACACGATGGAGGATCATGGACTCCATGCTTGTGGATTTAGCCTTGCTGAGGACCTGCATATGGTTGATCCTGTCCTCCCAAGCCAAGGATGTCTTGGAGGCAACACATATGGAAGGCTTCGAGGGACTTGATTCGCTTCCGTACAACCTCCAGGCTTCACATCCGTAAAGAAGGGTCGAGATGCAGACTGCATGATAGACTACGACCTTTGTGCAGATGCAGAGGTTGTGGTTTGTGAAGACCCGCTTATGGAGGCGGGTAAATGCTGAAGAAGTGTGCCTGATATGGGAGGTGATCTCTTAATTCAATGAGACATCATCAGAGAGAATGCTACCAAGATATGTGAAAGAGCTTGTGTTCTCCAGTACTGCATTGCTGATTGTGATGGCTGTTGGAGGCTCATTGTGGAGCAGTGAAGACTGCAGGATCAGAGTCTTTGAGACATTGACAGTTAGTCCCATCCATGTATAGGCTGTCTGAAGGGACGTAATGGTCCTTTGAAGGCCCACAGGATGGAGGGATATGCCAGCAGCATTGTCAGCATATTGGAGTTCGACGATTGTCATCATAGAGGGCTTTGTGCAGGTTAAGAGATGCTGAAGGCCAAAGGGGTTACCATCCAAGTGGTAATGGATTTGCATGCCGTCGTGCATGTCAAGTGCATTTCTGGAGAGGAGGGTGATGCCAACAAGGTAGATATTGAAGAGTACTGGAGCGATAACGCAGCCTTGCTTCTCCCCAAATATGACTTTGAATGTAGGGGATGTTTCCCCACTGACAAGGACCTTTGCAGTCATTCCATCATGAAACTGATGGAAAATGGTAAGGAATTTTGGAGGGCATCCAAACTTACGTAGAAGGTTCCAGAGCATTTCACAGTATTGAAGGCTTTGTGCAGGTTGATGAAGGAAAACATATAGTTTTGATGTTCTCTTGCCTCTCCCAAAAGCTGATGGGCAATGAAGATCATATCAATGGTGCTGTGCTTGAAGCAGAATCCAGACTGCGACTCTGGAAGTACTCTGTCGGCAACATGTCGGATGAGATGGTGGAGCATAACTAAGGTGAGTATCTTTCTGGCAACATCCAACAGGGAGATGCCTTGGCTATTGCCACAGTCAGAGCGGTCCCCCTTCTTCTTGTAGATGGTGACAATGGTGGAGTGTTTCCATGTGTCAGGGATGGTGCCCTGCTTCCAGCAAAGTGAGAAGAAGTTGGTGAGTTTCACGAGAAGGTACAGTCCACCGCATTTGTACACTTCACTGGCTATTGTGTCTTTGCTAGGAGCTTTCTTGTATTTCAGGGAATGGACAACATATTGGACTTTATCGAGGGTGAGACATTCATCCAGCTCAGGAACTTGAGGGAGTGTTGGGAGTTCTTTGAGAGCTGGAGGGTCCAATGGATTGACTCTGTTCAACAATTCCCGAAAATGCTCTGCCCATTGCTCTAGAATGTCCTGTTTGTCCTTAAGAAGAGTGTTACCATCTGTGGACTGGACAGAAGCCACCAGACATCGAGTGGGGTTATAGATGCCTTTGATTGCATTGTAGAATTCTGTGTTAAATATCATTTCCTGCCTGTCTGTGCTCCAGTGTTCCACCCACCTCAGAGACATACTACACTGGTGCCAAAATCTTGGAATACTGAAGGGAACCGCCCATGGAGTCCTCCCCATTCAAAGACCTTGTCCATACCCTTGCCATTGCCCAGCAAAGTCAACACCAAGTGCTAATCACCCTGTGCAAGGAACAGGAGCAGCACTTTGAGACCTTGCTGTAGGCTCAACAAGAAGATCGCCAGGTGTTCTGGCACCTGCTCACGTCAGCGGGGCTCTGGGCCACTATATCAACGGACCTCCCTCATGTCACCCTCACAAAGATGGGGCTTCACGATGACCTAGAGGCCTTCTTTATGCTCTTTGAGCAAGCTGCAGAGGCGTGGGGGTGGCTGGCCAAACAACGAGTGGCGCATCTTCTGCTGCTCCTGACCGGGGAAGCCCAGCTCACTGCCAAACAGCTCCCCATCAACAGTCAGCTCAACTATGCCGACCTGAAGCAAGCCATGCTGCAGCATGTCAGTCGCAACCTGGAACAACACCATCAGCGCGTCCACGTGCTGACTCTGGAGGAGGTCGGCTGGCCATTTGCTTTCAGCCAACAGCTCCGGGATGACTGCCGGCAGTGGCTGAGGACAGAAGACTGTGATGCTGAAAGTATAATCCGTGCAGTGGCACTGGAGCAGTTCATTGCACAGCTGCCAGAAGGTACAGTGGAATGGGTACAGTTGCCACCGGCTGATGTTGCTGGATCACGTGATCGAGTTGGCAGAGGACCATCTGGTGGTGGTTCCAGCAACAGGTGGACATTCTGCCTCTTCCCTTTCTCCCTCCCCCTCCCTCACTGTTCCCTCTTCCTGTCATCGCCTCATCCCTGCCCCATCAGCCAGTTTGCTGAGCCCATGGTGTCCCCCCCACACACACACACTTCCCTCCCCTCATGTGTCTGTGTCTTCTCCTCCTTAGGTGAGTGATCCCTGGATTGCTGGTGCAGAGCTGAAGCCTGGGCTGGTATGCTGGTGCTGTGGGGAGCCTGGGCATTCCCAGGACCAGTGCCAAGCGATACATATCACGCGTTGGTGGATTCTGGCTGTAATCAGACCTCAATCCACCAAAGCCTGGTTCAAGGTGAGGCATTGGGGGGAGCACAATTGGTGAAGGTCTTATGTGTGTATGGGGATGTTTAGGAATATCCACTAGTATCCATTCACATCCAGTTTCAGGGAGAAAAACATAGTGTAGAGGTGGCGGTTAGTATGCGCCTCACCCACCCACTGATTCTGGGGACAGATTGGCCAGGGTTTAAATGTTTAATGGAGTGTTTAGTAGTGGGTGGGTCCTGTAGTAGTGCATCATGGGGGGATCCCAGTGTAGCATTGTCTGGGGAAGCCAAATTCAAGGTGGTCCACAGGCCGGGGGCGCAGATGGTGGTGGCAGACTTTCTCTCCCGTCATGGGGGAGTCGGCTCCCTGGCCTGAGTCAGGCAGTGGAGGCATGGTCAAGCGTCAGTTTGTGAATGGAGGGCGGGGCCGGGGAAGGTGAGTGGCAAACTGAGCACACCTGTTGTCAGTTGATATTGATTGATGTGTGTGTGTGTGTGTTCGTTCGACAGTAATGACAGAGTGACGAAAAGGAGGGGGAGAGTGATGAGATGGCATTTCCTATCCAGAGCTTGTCTGCATGTGTGTATGTGTGTGATAAGACATAACGTTAAAGCTGAAAAGCCAAACTGACAATAAAAAGGACTGTATTGAACATCATTTCCTGCTTGCCTGTGCTTCAGTGTTCCACCCACCCCAGGAACATACTGCAGAAACATTATAAAGTGGTAAATGCTTTACTGTCCCAACTTTTTTTAATTTGTTGCAAGAATCAAAATGGAAATGTGTTTATTTTGTAAAAAACAATAAAACTCGAGGTAAAACATCAAATAATGTGCTGTCATATTGTTTTGAGTAGAATACAGGTCACATATTATTTACATATTATTGTTTTCAGTTTTAATTTCCATTTCAACATACTGTCCCAATTTTCTCTGATGTGAGATTATATTATGTAATAAATTGAAACATGAAAGTTCTCACCTCTTCCACTCTCCCATCTCCCCATCTCCTCCTTAGAATTTCATTTTGTTTCAGTCTCTTCTCCTGTTAACCTTTTTGTCATCGTTGTTTATCACCCTCCTGGCCCCATGGGATGTTTCTTTGATGAACTGGACATCCTACTCCGCTCCTTCCCAGAAGATGGCACCCCACTGATGCTCCTGGGAGACTTCAGCCTCCACCTAGAAGCCTCCCACTCTGCTGCCTTCCTTCCCCTACTCCACTCCTTTGATCTCTCCCTGCTGAACTCTTCTCCAACCCATAAAGCTGGCAACCTTCTTGACTTGGTCTTCCTCAGAAACTCCTCTGCCTCAGATCCTGCACTTACTCCTCTCCATCTGTCTGACCACCACTTCATTTCATTCTCCCTCTTCCTCTCCACCTATCACCCCCCACCCCCACTGTTACCGTCCATCAAAACCTCTGCTCCCTCTCTCCCTCCTCTCTTGCCTCCTCTGTCACTGCCTCCCTCCCTCAACTTGAATCCTTTGCGAGTCTCCCCACTGAATCTGCTGCATCCTCCCTGCTCTCCTCCCTCTTCTCATCACTGGACACATTATCTCCTCTTGTCTCCAGGCCATCAAGATCTTCCCCTCCTAGTCCCTGGATGTCAGAAACACTTCACTTTATACAGAATCAGTCAACGTGCAGTAGAGAGGAAGTGAAGAAAATACAGGGCCTCTGCCAACCTGTCCCAGTACCAACCCCCCTTGCTGAGTTCACAGCCTAACTCAAATCAACCAAGATCAAGTTTTATCACTCCAAAATTCATACCTCCATCTCCAACCCTCATCAACTGTTTTGTTTTCTCTTCTCTCCTCAGCTCTCCACCAGCTGCACCTCAGTGCAGAGGACTTTGTGGTCTTTTTTGAGGAAAAGATCATAGCCATCCACAACTCTTTCACCATGCCTGCCTCACCCTCCTACCCCACCCCCTCCCCACCTTCCCTGTCTCTTCCCCCTTGCTCTCTGCTTTCTCCCTCTCTCCACTTCAGATGTCTCCCAGCTCCTGCTCTCTCACCATCTGACCACCTGTGCCCTTGACCCTATCCCCTTATCTTTCCTCCAGACCATTATTCCTGACATCCTCCCATTTATCACCTCCCTCATCAACTCCTCCTTGTCCTCCGAATAATTTTCCTCCAGCTTCAAACAGGCCCACATCACCTCTCTGCTGAAAAAAACCACCTTAGACCCCTTTGTCATCCAGAATTACTGCCCCATTTCTCTTCTCCCCTTCTTGTCAAAGATGCTTGAATGTACTGTTGCTAACCAACTCTCCTCTTTTCTCTCACAGAACAACCTCCTGGATCCTCACCAGTCCGGTTTCTGAGCTGGACACTCAACCGAGACTGTGCTTCTCTCCGTCAGTGAGGCACTTCATGCAGCACATGCTGCCTCTCTCTCCTTGGTCCTGATTCTCCTTGATCTTTCTGTTGCGTTTGGCACTGTTGATCACGCCATCCTCCTGTCATCCTTATCAGCTCTAGGGATCTGCGGGACAGCCCTAGACTGGTTCAAGTCCTACCTCTCTGGTTGCTCCTTCCAGATTATGTGGTCTGGTACTGTATCAGCATCATGCCCACTTACTACTGGTGTTCCTCAAAGTTCAGTCCTTGGTTCACTTCTTTTCTCCCTCTACACCTAGTCTCTTGGCCCAATTATCTCTGCTCATGGTTTATCCTACCACTGCTATGCTAATGATGCCCAACTGTTTCTCTTTTCCTCCTTCTGACACATGAATCTCTGTTCACATCTCTACTTGCATGCATGACATCCAGAGCTGGATGGACAACAATCAACTGATGCTCAACCCAGGCAAGACAAAGGTCATCTACATTCCTGCTCCATCCTCTCCACCCCTGGACATTGTCATCTCCATGGGGGACATCTCTAGATCTCCTTCACCCAGTGCAAAGAACCTAGGGGTCATATTTGACAACAAACTCTGTTCCTCAGCAAATATCACTGCAGTGAACTGGATGTGTAGATTGCTCCTCTGCAACATCCAAAGGATCCGCACTTTTTTGCCCACCCACTCTACTTAGCTCCTGGTCCAAGTGCTGATCCTCTCCCACTTGGATAACTGCAAGTCTCTCCTTGCAGGTCTTCCAGCTTCTGCCATTAGACCCCTGCAGCTCATCCGGAACACTGCAGCTCACCTGGTCTACAACCTCCCTCATTCTTCCCATGTCACCCCTCTGCTTGCCAACCTGCACTGGCTAACTATCACAGCTTGCATCAAATTTAAGACGTTGGTGGTAGCTTACCAGGCTTTCAAGGGGTTAGGGCCAGCATGCCTCCAGAGTCTGATCTGTCCCTACATGCCAGCCAAATCCCTATGCTCAGCTACTACTGGTTGCCTGGCCCTGCCTCCTCTCCGCTCCTGCCTAGCCCGCTCAAGACTACTGTCTGTCCTAGTTCCCCATTGGTTGAATGACCTTCCCATTGAGGTCAGAACTGCTGACTCCCTGACCACCTTCAAGCACAAACTGAAGACTCACCTCTTCAGGCTGCACCTCTCCCTTTCTTCCCTGCCCACTGTGTAACTGCATTTTTGTCTAAATTAACCCAGGCTGTGTATGATCTAACCTGGGGTTAGCCATTTTGAGTTCTCTATTTAGTTGAACTTTATATGGTTGGTTTGTTTCCTTGGCTGTTTGAGTATTGGTTTTTATTTATTTACTTATATATATTTTTAATGGCCAGGTTCCCTGCCCATCATCAGTTTTTCTTTAGCTAATCAAACACAAGGTAAGCCACCACACTTGCCAGAGTAGTTGGGAGTTAGGTGCCTTGCTCAAGGGCACTTCAGCCAGTCCTGCTGGTCCAGGGAATCAAACCAGCAACCAGCAAGAAAGTTAGACAAGCAACTTTCTTGTCTAGAAGTTCAGCATTTCATGTACCTGCCTTTTGCACTCATTGTACATTTGCTCTGGATAAGAACATCTGCTAAATGCCATGTAATGTAATGCATTAAATGAAATAATCTGTTTATAAACCACTAACTATAAACTCCTTGTGATTGATGATCCACAACAGAAAGTCAATCAGGACACAACAAATAGTGTTTGCGTGGGTTTCCTCTGGGTGCTCTGGTTTCCCCCACAGTCCAAAGACATGCAGCTTAGGCTAATTGGTGGCTCTAAATTGACCATAGGTGTGAATGTGAGTGGTTGTTTGTCTCTATGTGTCAGCCCTGCAATGACCTGGTGACTTGTCCAGGGTGTACCCTGCCTCTCGCCCATAGTTAAATGGGATAGGCTCCAGCTTGCCTGTGACCCTGCACAGGAAAAGCGGCTCCAGATAATGGATGGATGGATGGTCAAATTCCAAACCACTATGTTTGTACGAGTGTACTATGAAGGGCATACAAACCATTATCTGATACTTTGTAGTGCACTTCTCTCAGGCACATGGTGCAATTTTGAACTCAGCCAGTGAGTGGGACAGCTTTATTCTGAGTGGTTAACATACCCCCCCCATCATCCACACCCACAGATTCCTTGAGCCATTCAGAGTGAATCGATTTGCATATTTAAATTTAAAGACACAGCCACAAAATGAAAAGGTACACCCACAAAATCAACCTGTTGTATCCTAAGGGATATCCTGTTTTATACCACGCTAAAATGGCATGAGATAAAAAGAAACATGCTTTTTTATTTAAAAAAACAACAACAAAAAACCCCCTAACAAACAAAAACCCTTGCAAACTGTACAAAAGCATCTCATGGAATAATATAAAACAATTGAAAACTGTATGTTATGGGATCTTTAATGGTCCAATTTTCACCTTCACTGAGCTTGTTTATACCAAACCTTATTGCCCCAACAGAATATAAACTAACATCCTTTTGTTCTCAAATATTTATATTTAAATGTAGGCAGTTGGTTCAGAAATGCAAGGATAATTAATTTATTTTTGGCAGAAGACAGGGGCATTATTACCATTCTATTACATCACCTTTCATTTTAATAACACTTTTTAATCATATGGTAACTGAGGATACTGATTGTTGCAGTTTTGCAATTGGAAATTTTGTCCATTCTTGCTGGATATAAGACTTCAGCTGCTCAACAGTCTGTGGTTGCCGTTGTCTGATTCTCCTCTTCATGATATGCCATACATTCTAAAAAGGAGACAGATCTGGACTGGCAGCAGGCCAGTCAAGCACATGTACTCTGTGTCTATGAAGCCATGTGTGGCAGCGGGGGTGTGGTCAAGCATCGGTTTGTGAATGGAAGGCAAAGCCAGGGAAGGTGAGTGGCAAAGTGATCACACCTGTTGTCAACTGATGTTTTTTGTGTTTTTGTATTGATGTTTATGTGTTTTAGTGATGACGGAGTGGTCCAGAGCATGGGTGCTCGTGTGTATGTGTGTGAGAAGTTGTAAATTTAGGCTGAAAAGCCAAACTGTGCATAAAAAGGGGCTGTGTTTAACATCATTTCCCGCCTGTTTGTGCTTCAGTGTTCCACCCACCCTCAGGGACATACTACACTGGTGCTGAAACCTGGGACACTGAAGGGAACGGCTCATGGAGTCCTCCCCTTTCAAAGACCTCCTCCATGCCCTCGCCAATATCCCCACATGCAACTCACCCATGCCGTGGGCTCTGATGCCCCCCATACCATCACAGATGCTGCCTTTTGCACCTTTCTCTGATAACAAACTGGATGGTCATGTTCACCTTTGGCACTGAGAACTCAACATCCAGTTTTCCTGAAAACAAGCAGACATGTGGCCTCATCTGACCACAGCACACATTTCCACTGTTGTTCAGTCCATCTGAGATCAGTTCGAGCCCAGAGAAATCAGCAGTGTTTTTGCATAGTGAATGGATTCCTCCTTGTGTAATACAGTTTCAGGTTGCATTTCTGGATGCAGGGACAGACTTTAAGTGACAACAGCTATAATTGTAACATTAGCATGACAGTTTCTCAGGCAGTGTTGCCTGAGCGCTCAAAGGTCATACACATTCAACAGTGGTTTCCGACCTTGCCGTTTACGCACTGAGCTGTCTCCGAATTCCTTGAATCTTTTCACAATATTATGTACTGTAGATTCTGAGAGAGGGCAGCATGGTGGTGTAGTGATTAGCACTGTCCCCTCACAGCAAGAAGGTCCTGGGTTCGAGCCCAGTGGCCGACGAGGGCCTTTCTGTGTGGAGTTTGCATGCACTCCCCGTGTCTGCATGGGGTTCCTCTGGGTGCTCTGGTTTTACCCACAGTCCAAAGACATGCAGGTTAGGCTAATTGGTGGCTCTAAATTGACCGTGGGTATGAATGTGAGGGTGAATGGTTGTTTGTGTCTCTGTGTCAGCCCTGCAATGACCTGGCGACTTGTCCAGGGTGTATCCTGCCTCTCATCCATAGTCAGCTGGGATAGGCTCCAGCTTGCCTGCAACCCTGTAGAACAGGATAAGTGGCTACAGATAATGGATGGA
>JAOBAM010000016.1:508550-520311 GCA_025212355.1 Notarius kessleri
GTGTGTGTGTGTGTGTGTGTGTGTGTGTGTGTGTGTGTGTGTGTGTGTGTGTGTGTGTGTGTGTGTGAGAGAGAGATTCTGAATTGCTGATGTAGTTTTGAATATTTCTGTTGATAAATCCTGAGTTGGTTAAAAGCAGCTCCTAAAACCCCATTAGAATGTGCTGCTGTTCTCAGGCTGAAGTTTTCAGAAAGCTGTGATGTTTATATCGCATGTGACAGTAAACTGTTTATGGAAATGTAAAATATCAGTTATTACAGTTTTTTAGACTGAGCTTTATGATGCTTTTTGTCCATATGTGTGGAAATTTAGACTAGCTATATGTTTGTTTGTTTTTTTTTTTTAATTAAAGTGGACCCAGAACAGAGCCCTGAGGAACGCCTGTGATAATGAGCGCGATAAAGTTCTGTGTTGGTTCTTTAGCTTTGGGCCACGTATCCGATCCACTCCATTACCCCTCACCCATGTGAGTCACATTAAAAGCATGTTGTTTAGCCACAGGGCTGGCCGTGTTTCCTCAATATTTACACACTTGGACTTTTGCCTGGTAGTGCTCAGCCTCCTGAGGGACCCAACAAGCGAGGCTTTTAAGAAGCTGTTTTAGAAAACGAACATGAAAACCTTTCACTCTTTACACTTCCTTCAGTTTCGTCTCCAGAGTCAACACAAGCTCATTTTCCAAGACTAACAAGTGTGTTCATACTCTCTTACAGTTACACTTCAGCTGCTCTTACCTGGACTATTGACACTCTGGAGTTGTGAAGGAATCAGAGATGTTTGCTCTGGAGCTCCTTCAGGGCACCTGCTCACCTGAATCAGTGTGATGTTCTGGAGGGCATGTTCGCGTGTGACGGTGCTCCTAAAGTTCACACTCGTTTGGGTCACAGAGTCGTGTTTGTTTGTGTTTCTTGTTGGGAGAGCAGAGATGCGTTCTGACCGTCTCTAAAGCCCAGTGTCTTCATTCCTCCATCAAACAGCTGCTTCTGACAGAGACAGGCGTTACAGAGTTAACCTTTTCACTCCTGCAGCATCACATTGCAAAGAAGAGTTAAAGGAATAGTTCAGAATTCTGTGAGGAATAAAACACTCCAGGGTGTTCTCTTATAGGAAAATAATCAGTGACTGGGTGGGGTGATGAAGCAGAGTTAGTTATCACCTGACAGCATGTCCCCTTGTGTTTTATTCCTCTTTTACTGCATCAATATACCAAACTATTACACATCATTTTTATCTGCTTATAGTTACATTTAATGTTGTAATATTCCTGTTTTCACTTACATTATTTTTAAAACAGATTTACATAATGTTTCTCATATCTTAAATGTCATCAGCCTGCTAAGAAACGTTCAGTTCGAATGTAAAGTAAGCGTGTAGTTTCTGTTCATCCTGAACACTGCATGTTTTAATCAGCACAACTGTAACTGCGACCAGGATGTAAGATTAAAAGTCATCAGGTTTTAAGATGCGTGTTTCCTAGAAACCAAAATATGAAATATTTACAGCGGTGGTGTTTGGCAGATAAGAAGCCTGATGTTTTACTGATCGCATGTTAATAGTTGGAGAGTTTTCAGAAAGCAGCTTTTATTGCCACCATCAAAAAAAAGCTTCCTGAAAGCTGCTGCACTTCCTGAATACATTTTTTACACTCCATTCTAAGAGCACTTTCACACCACTGAGTTGGTGTCGAGTTGGATTCAGAGTGAAACCGGTTCTTTTGGCTTGATTTCACACTGTACAGAACTAAACAAACAAAAAACATCCTCGTAAAACTCGTCCACTGAGCTCTGCTTCATCGTGCTGTTCACCTTCAGCTCAAAATTCCCACGTTCTTTCATTGTCATCATCATCACTATCACCATCCTCCTAACCATCACCACCATCATCTTCACCGTCACCTTTACCACCATCACCTTTACCATCACCACCTTCATCATCACTATCACCATCCTCCTAACAATCACCACCATCATCTCCACCATCACCTTTACCATCACCACCTTCATCATCACTATCACCATCCTCCTAATCACCACCACCACCTTTACCATCATCACCACCATCACCTTTACCATCACCACCTTCATCATCACTATCACCATCCTCCTAACCATCACCTTTATCATCACCATCACCTTTATCATCACCACCATCATTATCATCATCCAAAAATCTGAACTCAGCACAACTTCAAACACACGGCAAAAAACTGGAAACTGAATTTGAGGAGAAAATGACTTAACACTAGTGAAATGATTTTGCTGCATGGACAGATATTTTTACTTGATAAGACATCTTAGAATAAGTTGGTTGCAATCTAGAACTCGGTTTAATAATCTCAGAATTGCTGTCTTATATTCTTCTAATAGGAAATGCTCAATCGTTTCAACTATTTTCAAGTTATTTTCACTTGCTAAGATATAATTTTTTTTGCAGTGCATGAAATCAGTTTCTGAAATAAGGCGTGGCTCAGTGTTTATGTGTTTTGTATGAGTTCTGGTGTTAATCTCATTTTCATTCCAGTCCACACTGTGGGATGTTGAGCTGAGGAGGATGGGTTCCTCTTCCTGAGTCTCAGTTCCTCTCACGATTCCTCATTAATGTTGTGAAAGTTCCTGCTCATCACCGTTCTCTTCAGCTCTGATCACAGCTCTGCATTTCTCTTCTGTTGAGTTTATCTGAACACAGACCAAACTTTTCTTCTCCACACATTCTTCACCTCACATCCTCTTTCCCTCCTACATCTGTAAAAATTATAAACTGTGTGTGCGTGTGTGTGCACATGTGCATGCATGAGTGTGTGTGTGTGTGTGTGTGTGTGTGTGTGTGTGTGTGTAAAATGTGTAACTCCCACATGGTAATCAGTCATCCCTCCATCTGCCCCCCCCCAAAATCTGTCTGTCTCCTGGTCTGAAGCAAGAAGGACAGATCTGGAGAGAACTCTGAGGTCAGACAACATCAGGCATCTTTTGAATGTTGAGTCAGCAAAATATAAAGCGAAACATATCATCAAACACACACAGAGAGAGAGAGAGAGAGAGAGAGAGAGAGTTCCTAAGTGGTGCTCTCTAAGAAAAGAGTGATGCTCTGATGCTTTATCTAAACATAAACACCATAAAAATACAAGACAGATTGAGAGAGAGATTGAAGAAAAAGGAAGAAATGAGAGACGTCTGGTTAGTGTGTGGATGTTGGTCAGTCTGGCAGACTGCTGTACAATCACTTGGTGTGTGTGTGAAATTACTATATTTCACTCTGTGGTTCTTTGATGTAGTTTATTATGGAGATGGTGGGAAGTGGAGGATTGTGGGTAATTCTGCCTCGCTGAGTCGACACCATTGGAGCGACTGGATATCATTCGTGTGTGTGACATCTGAGCAAATGCACACACGCACACACTCTCGCACTCGCACACATTTTCAATGTGTAATGATCTGATTAAAGGTAACTTCACTGCAGAAGTTGTCTATCAGTTTATATTACACAGACACGAGTGTTTACTGGGAAATACGCCGCTCATATTTTTCATCTGAGCTCCATCCAGGACACTGAATAACATATATCCCAATAACTTCACTCGTGAGGAAACCGATGAATTGTTTTGATAAATTTGGGGACGTTTTGTTTGTGAATGTGTCGATATAATAAAAAGAAAATCACACGTTGGCTTGAAGATATGTAGTTTATCTTCTCATGTTGAAAAACTCGCATTTTTCATATGAAATCCATCGCAGATCTGAGTGACATATTTCCCGATATTTCACTCTGATGACGTCACTCCCAGTGTTTTCCCGCTGACTAGGCACGCGCTGTCAAAATAAAATGGTGAACCGGTTCAAAAATAAAATTATTTTGATTAACTTGCGTATTTTTTGTGGATGTGTCCATATAATATAAAGAACATTACACAGTGGTGTGAAGATATGAAGTTTATCTTCTCATGCTGAAAAATATATCCCTCGTTCACTTCACTCATTTGTGGATACGTTCACTACGCAAAGATAAACTTCCTATCTTCACACCACTGTGTAATATCCTCTCGGTATCAGTGTGTATCAGGTGTACACTGGATTTATGGGAGATATTGAGAAGAATCCATGAAATCTGAGCAAAAAGCTAAATGTTAAAACACTTTCTTTATATTTGATATATGTGATAAAATGTGTGTGTGTGTTTCCTGAGGTATGAGTGACGAGTGATGCACAGCTGGGATCAGTACAGTTCTGAATAATTCTGCAGCAATCACATCAGAATTCTACACACAGCTGGACAATGTTTTATTTCATATTTATATCCTGTTAGATTGGACACCCCACATTATTCTGTTTAAAATCTGATTGTAGGAATGTGTGTCATGTTTGTGATTTCCTGTTTGCATGAAAGTTCAGGAAGTAAACTTGAGCTATTGTATTTTACATATGATAAACACGATTTTCCCATGCTGCCCCTCTTCATGTCCGATCCGAGCTTTGTCTCTGCATGTGGACGTCTTTGTGTTTGACTTTGTGTTTTGTGTGACTGAACTGAGGCTTGAGAGGGAAAAGAGGATTTTCTCTGCTGCGTCTCATCACAGCAGGGGGACATTTTCACACGGAGGAGAAAAAAAGACTAAAAGCTGACTGAGGCTTTAAAGGAACATGTTAAAGAGCTGAAGAGAGAGAACACAGCCGTCTGATCTGCGGCGTCCTCACTGAAGCCAGTCTGAGTCTTGTCTTCCTGTTGAATATATTAGATTTAAATAAGGGACTGAATGAAATGGTGAATGTTTGCGTTCAGGAACATGTGCAGCTGCAACAGCACAATGCTAATGCTATTAGTTTAATTAGTTTGCTTTGTGCTTGAGTGGACATTGTGACAAAACATTTATATCTTGCATCAAAAAGACCTTTATTTATTTATTGAGTGTTTCCTTTGGACCTTCAGCGTTCTCTTTTGATCAGAGTGGAAATAGCAAGTCTTTAATATTTGTCCAAAAGCCTCTGCTAATGACTCGTGATGTTAAAATAACTCAGGACTCTCTTTAACTCTGAGACATCAAAGGGATTAAAGGGATTATTTGCCAAAATATGAAATGCATTTTATTTTTCATCACCGTAAATCAGTGAATGAAGTAAAAAGCTAATGTAGCTAACAGACATCTGTCTCATTCACTGTGTGGCTGACTGAGGGAACGTTCTGAGGCGTCTGTCCTCCATCATTATAATCACTGTGTTCCTCAGAGCTGCGTGGTCTTTACTCCACCATCAGGTCCTGCCACAGCTGGAAGTTCATCTTTTAATATCTGACAGTCACAATATGGAGCAGTAAACTTGTTAAATATAACTTTGTCCAGATCGTGTGGTCGTTGTAGTTCATCTAATATCTGATTAATGACCGTTTTCAGTCACAGTTGTGATTGATAATGAACAAGAATGACCCCAAAAGTCAGTTCAGATTGATATCTAAAATAATGGAATCTTTCCAGACGAGTGCGAACGCAGTCCATAAACGTTCCTGAATGATGGATCAGACGGGAGAAAAACCTCCCCGTGTAAAACTGATCCCATCTGAATCGGGCTGTACTCACTGAAATGACTGAAATCACAGACTCTTCATCTTCACTGATATCGGTATTTATCGTTTTGTTCTCTTGTCTGTGTTCAGTGATCAGATCACATGTTGGGCTGTACAGCAGTGCCCTTCCTGGTTAAAACCTGCAGCTACGCCTGGTGTTAGTGTGAGACTCACTGTTCTGATGTGGTCTTATTTCACCAGAACAAACCCAAAGAACCCTCAGAGCTGCTCCACCCATTTATTGATGTTTGTGTTTATCCGTGTGATTATACTGCACGCGTGTGTTATGTGTTGTGTTCCAGATCACTGAAAAGTGCTTTATAAATAAAACACATTATTATTCTGGTGATTCTGAGTATTAAAGCAGGATAAGTGGTGATTGAGCTCTGAGCAAGTCTGAGAGACAGGACAGCAGGTCAGCTTTAGGAGAGAGAGAGAGAGAGAGCGCCGGGCGGGGCAGTGGGCGGGAACACATGAGCACTTCCACATGCTCACATGGCCACATCTGAAGCTTAGGGTCACTCGCCAACTCGCTGTGCAGCTGCAGGTTTTAATCTGAGCCGATCTGAGGACTAACGGAGAAAAAGAACGCTGCAGAACCTCAGCCTGGTCTTCAGTCCTCCTTCTCCTGACTGATTAAAAACACAGCTGCAGCCTGTTGATGCATGATGGCAAGGGCCAGACGCAGTTATTTATACATGCGATTTAATAACTGCACACTGGTGTTCATTCCCCCTCAGTCCTGCCAAGCAGCCCACCATTCCCAGCCTGGGAATTCTGGGAATTACTGCTCGAAAGTTGCATGCTGTCTGATGGAGAAGCATCTGAAGTCAGTCACCCGTAACCCCCGGAGCTCAGACTCATCTGGAGCCTTAATGAATTCTGGAGCAAGTTCACTGCGAGTCTTTGTTACGTATACAACGTGAAAGTGATTAGAGTTAACAAGGTAGAGGAGTTTCTGAAACCTCATCCCTCCATCCAGTCAGACAGACAGACAGACAGACAGACAGGTGAGCGTTTAATCAGTGTGATTTCACTCGTACTGTAAATTCAGTTGTTAATAAACACAGTGCTGTACTGTCTTACACACTGCACTAATTTATACACTCATACAGACAGGCAGCCAGAGAGACAGACACATAGAGAGATAGACAGACATACAGAAAGAGAGACATAGAGAGATAGATGGACAGAGACAGACTGAATGTATGGATGAATGCATATGTACATGTGCAGCTGAATAAATAGATATAATGGACTGACAGACAGACGGAGATTAATAAAAAGATAAGAAAAACAGATGGATGAAGAAATAGACAGACAGACAGCTGAATGTTGTATCTTCACACTTCCGTCACAACACCTCCTCCAGCATCATCCTACCTCCTCCTCCATAACACCTCCTCCAGCATCATCCTACCTCCTCCTCCATAACACCACCTCCTCCATAACACCTCCTCCAGCATCATCCTACCTCCTCCTCCATAACACCTCCTCTTCCATAACACCACCTCCTCCAGCATCATCCTACCACCTCCTCCATAACACCACCTCCTCCATAACACCTCCTCCTCCATAACATCTCCATAACACCTCCTCCATCATCACACCTCCACCACACACACGCACGCACACACACGTCCCTCATCAGCAGGCTGTAATTGTCAGCTGTGTGACCCTGAGTGACCTTTTGGAGCGTTTTAAATACAGACTGTTGCTCTCACTGCTAAACACAGGACAGACCAGAGACACGGCTAAAAATAACTCGCACTCGACCTTTAATGTGGATTAAACACTGGGCTGTGTGTGTGTGTGTGTGTGTGTGTGTGTGTGTGTGTGTGCACGTGTGTGTGTTCTGATTTGTTCGTTGGGGAAATCGTCCTGTTTTTCTGAGAGAATGAAACGTTATAGCCGTGACTTCACTTTTGATCAGTCTTACAAAATGTTTGAATCATCCTTTAAAACTGTGATTAAAAAGTTAATATGGAACAAATGATTTATTAAAATAAAATTTACAACATGAAGCTTTATGTGCTGAACTCTGGAGTTTTTCTAATAAATATTATTTATATAAAAATCATATCTAGGTGCTAAAACTTTTTTGCTAGAGTAGGTAACATTCCCATTCTACATCTCCATCAGCAGCTCCTTCGCTAATGTTACGTAAACTATCGTAGGGATGTCAGATGTGCATGTTTGTGATTGGCTGCTCAGATATTAACTCCACCCCTGTCACCCTAGAAGCATCAGAATGGAAACCCAGATGTTTTTTCAGGTTCTGTTTCTATCCAGATTGGTTTTGGGTCATGACTGAGATGGAAAGAAGGCATGTTTTGGGGATTTTGAAATGAATTTTATGTTTGTATTTCTGTAAACTTTACACCGATGACATTAACAACAACACCATCAACAGCGAACTGGACGCTAATTATCAGATTAAATTTACTTTTCTGTGTTGAAATTCTCTCCAGTCTCTGTGAAGGTAGTGTGAGGATGAAATGTGGTGTTTTTGTTCTTCAGGGCATGGCCTTCTCTCTGGAGGAGCGTCTGCAGTTGGGGATCCACGGCCTGCTGCCTCCCTGCTTCCTCACTCAGGACGTCCAGGTCCTCCGTGTCCTCCGCAATTACGACCTCAAAAAGGACGACCTGGACAGGTAAAGAACTCAAACACTAAAGAACACAAGCACTAAAGATGAGCAAACTTAGCTTGTTAGCAATGTTTTAAGCATTGTAAGTAAATGTCAGACTCTTCCAGGATGAGTCTCCGTTCTCATGTCCATGTGACTTCCTGTTTGTGCTAAAAACCCTGCTGAAAATTCATCTGAGATTCCTGCTGGTTCCTAATGGGTTTAATGTGTTTCTGCTGGTCTCTGATGCTAATTTAATGGAATGAGATGATTCTAATGGGTTCTGGTGGGTTTTTTTTTTTTTCCTGATGGTGGTCATCTACACATGAAAGAAAGTCTGGAATGGAAACCATTGAGCCAGTTTCCATTAAGGTCCATCAGAGCTGTTCCTAATGGACAGAAGATAACTTCAGAAGATTCTTTCTAGTTACACAAGTCTGTTCAGTATGTTCTTGGTGTTGAGAACCAACTACTCTCTGATTGGCTGGTCTCTTTCTATGACATCATCTTGTGGCTCCTTTTCAAAATATATGTATATTTTTTTTATCTACAGAGAATTATAAAAACACAAACAGGTCACTTTGTCATTTATCTCATGGTTCTGACTTTCCATCATTTTCCCATCCTGCTTTGTTTGCTGTATTGTCTGTCTTTTCATTTCTGGACAGTTCTGTGTGTTCAGAGGGAGTTTAGATGTGAAACGGGTTTTCCCCCTCATTCTTTAGCACACTGATGGATTTCCCACAGCATCAGGTCTGTTTTTATATCATTAATGGCAGTTTTGGACTGAATGAGAGCATTTTAGCACAAATATTTATCTTCAGGCTGACACTCTGAGAAAAAAAGCTCTATTTATAAGCAAATATTTTCAGCTTAAAAAAAAAGAAACCATGACTAACATATTTAAGGAACAGATGTTTAACCGAAAAATTGCCTTGTGCCTCATGGTGCAGGAGAAAAACCAGACCTTATAACGCACTCATCAGCACTGAATAACATTTAATAACATTTACTCAACAGTGCCTGAGCTTTTCTCATCAGTTTGTGTTGGGATTCACTGCATAAGACCAATATATAAAGTAAAACCTGTATTTAATTTTGATGTGTCTGATTTAATGGAACTTGTCATGTGACTGATGACCAGGGGCGGACTGGGGCAAAAAAGTGGCCCAGAAATTTAGTACCTGACTGGCCCACTCAGGGGCCAGGGTGGCGGATGATGGCGGCGGATGCTGGAGGCGGATGATGGAGGAGGATGATGGAGTCGGACGCTGGAGTCGGACGCTGGAGTCGGACGCTGGAGTCGGACGCTGGAGTCGGACGCTGGCGGTGGAACAAATATGTTCATATATATATGTGGGAGACAAAAAAAAAATGCATGTAAACATTATTGAAGGGATAATGACACATCATTTAACCTGAGGCCTTGATTAGAACAAATATATAATAGTTTTTATAGTTACTTAAAATGGTCTGCAATAGTTGCTTAATAGTGTGAAGATTGGTGAACATGTAAGTCACACTAATAATGATCATACCATAATAGTTAACATATCACCTTACTGAAGTAGCAATTTCTGCAGCAGCACACTTTTCTCTGCAACACCATCTATGATGTCCTCGCTATCCAGCATCTTAAGAACATCTTGCTGAGTGGCCATGAGCATAAATGCCTCCAGGTGCTGCTGAGAGAGAGTGCTCCTGAGCCTGTCCTTGATGAATTTTAGTGTTGAAAAGCTGCGCTCGCATGCTACCTGTGTGACTGACAGAGTAAGCAGGAACTTGTATGCAAGGCCGATTATGTGGTATGCATCTGTCAGGAGGTTGTACTTCCTCAGCATACGGTAGCAACACAATGGGCAGTCCTTGCAAGATGAGCACTTTGTGTTCACCATCTCCATCTCATTTTCAGCATCCTCTGACCCAACCTCTTTTGCTGTCTTGGTTGTGTATTCCTCAAATATTGAGGCCTTCAACTTATCCCACTGTCCTGCCAGACTGAGGAGCTCACTCTGTAAATTGGTGACCGTTGCCCTGTCATCAAATGGTAGTAAACATTTGCTCAGATCTTTGAGTGCTGTCTCTGGGAAACCACTTGAATATGATTTTACCTGGCTGAAGTTTTTTGGGTCCAGAAGAGCCAAATCAGCATACAAGGTGCCATTTTTGAGGAATTGCTGGTGCATGCTCTCAATGACTGTATCCATGATGCGATTGTGGACATTGATTCTGTACAATGCCTGTGTCAGACACAGTCCCATCTTGGGACATCTCTCCATGCATGGATTTCTTTCTTCGACCCCGTTTTAGTGGCAGAGCAGCCTCAACCTCCAGCTCCGTTTCTTCGTTCTCTTCAAGTAGCTCATTGATAGCAAAAGAGGTTGGGTCAGAGGATGCTGAAAATGAGATGGAGATGGTGAACACAGAATAGTAATAACCTCCTTCAAATACCTGCAAGTCGTATTTACCTGCAAGTATTTGCCCTGGTTTTTCTTTGCCCTTTCCCTCGGAGGATCTTTTACTGAAAGAGCTGGATGTGGTGCCGAGTTCATACTTCAGTAACAGCAGAAACCTTCTGAATGTGTGAGTGCGAAGATCTCATTCAGTAAACATAAACCATCACCAGGAGGGAACACGGCATTATGGCAACCGGCAAATTTTTTCTGACAACGCTCGTTATTTTTTCTAGTTTCTATAATCTGACGCAAAGATTGAATGGTGATTTTCAATAAACAGATGTCCGAGGGTATATGAACTGTGAACTGAAGAAGCATTTGATGAATAGAGATCATTTTTGTGTGATATCTTGGATAAAACAGGCAGTGATAAGTTCACTTGTTTATATCGGAAGTGAATCCGTCTATCGCACCCGTCGCAACAGATGTAAACAATCATGGAAGAGAACCGTGAACAGTACAGGCAGGTACTTGTTCATTCTCTTGATCCTGGTGTCCAATGATGTTCAGCTGAACCCAGGTCCAGGATCGTCGCCAGCCTTCCCCTGTGGAGTTTGTTCTACAGGGGTGAAGGACAACCAGGCCGCTCTCTGTTGTGAAATCTGCGATGTTTGTCTCACCGTAAGTGCCTGGGCATCCCACTGAAGGAATACTATTGATTGGGCAAGAGCGAAGAGAACTGGTTTTGCAGTTAGTGCACTCTACCACCTCTAACAGATTCATTCTTCGATGTATCCTACCCAAGACCTAATTACAGCCATGTTAGCGATGATGCTTCGATAGAGCAATCTGTCCACAGCCCAGAGTCCATACTAACATCATGCACTTCAGAATTCTGTCAGAGACTGAACACTAAAGGGCTGAACATGGTCCATCTTAACACACGTAGTCTCATTCCGAAATTGGACGATCTCCGCAGCAGCTTCCAAGCTCGCAGTCATTGGCATCACTGAGTCCTGGCTGGATGACTCTGTTCCAGATGCTGAGATAGAAATCCCAGGATATATGGTCGTCCGCCGGGACAGGAATCACAAGGGAGGTGGTGTTTGTGTTTACACTGTGTTCCAAATTATTATGCAAATCATATTTTTCTCAGATTTTCCAAAATTACCTATATGAATTGCAGTC
>JAOBAM010000016.1:685951-695977 GCA_025212355.1 Notarius kessleri
ATGATGGGGGGGGGTTAAACTTCAACATGAATGTCTCGCTTTGTGAATTTCAGATAAGATCATTTCAGTTATGTGATTCTTCCATCAGCATTAGTTTCAGTAGTTTTGTCACTCAAAACACACGTAAATATATTTGTTCAGTAAAAACGTTCTGCGATCATATCCTGAACTGTTGCAGTTTAAATATGAACTTCTGATAAACATCATATTGTCATTTGGAAGATTATAGACGTTTATTGAAATTATTGATTCACAATGAAAATGTAATTCAGAAACAGTTTTCGCTTCTAATGTGCCACAGTATATGTTCTGAACCTACTGCATGTGTAAATGTATTTTTAATGCCAGAAAAAAGCTCATGTTCAGAAATAAAGAGACTGCAGCTGTGCTACTGTGTTAAGACACATCCTGACTGATGAGCGCTGAAACGAAGTGCAAAAGAAACAGTTTTATTTTCAGTGATTTATGAAATATTACATTAAAACATTATTTCCTACTGAATCACCGTTTACAGTCAATGGACATTAAAACAGCATCAAACCTCCAATATTATTACTGCTGTTAGGAATCGAAAATAAAAACAAGACCTGGAATTATTAGATTAGATATAACAGGGTAGTCGAAATGAGTGGAGCTGATAAAGTGGTCTTTGGTAAGTTCTAGAACAGAAAGAAGACAGACGAGAAAAACAAAACAGATGAGAGACTAGGCAAATGAGACAGAAAAGACAGATGAGCCAAACAAGATGGATGAGACAGATAAGACAAACGAGACAGATGAGACGAATGTGACAAGACAAACGAGACAGATGAGACGAGGCAAACGAGACAGATGAGACATGAGAGACAAGGCAAACGAGACTGATGAGACAAGGCAGATGAAACAAATGAAACATGAGAGACAAGGCAAACGAGACTGATGAGAGAAACAAGACAGACGAGATGGATGAGACAGATGAGACAAAAGAGACAGACGTGACAAAGAAGACACGAGACAGACATGACAAATGAGACAGAAGAAACAAACAAGACACAAGACAGATGAGGCAGACAAGACAAATGTAATTTTTATTACATGAAAATAGCAAAAGAAAATGGAGTTAAAGGCAGAGCTGCTACATTTCCTCATCAGTGATTGGTGGAGTATTTCTGGCCCCGCCTCTAGTGAAGTGTCGAGAACAGCAGCATGATGAAGGCACAGATCTCCCAAAGTGATTGATGACCTTAATCATCACTGTCATCATAATCAATACATCTGCAATCATCTGTAACTTCACTGATCTGTTTAGAAAATGTAGTTCTCACTTCAGGACATTCAGTGTTTCACATCTGTATGAAGCTCCAGCTGTTTTCACATCACAGTGTTTTCACTTTTCTGAGTCACTTCACCACACCGCTGTTCTGAAGCTGCAATCCGTCTCTCAGTCTGAATGGAAAACATCGCATTTCCCTCCTTTCATCTCGGTCCTGCTCCATTAACAGGAGTCATTTCTTCCACAGCCTTTTCTCCTCCAGTCAGCAGCCGCCTCACTACCTTCCATTTCATTCAGGGTAAAATGAGTTGGACTGATGCTCAGGCAGCATGCAGAGAGAATTACACCGACCTCGTCACTGTGTGCTCTGATGAAGACAACACTGAACTGAAAAATATGATGAACAACAGTAAGATCAGTGATGGATGGATCGGTCTCTATCGTAATGGGAGCAGTGAGAAATGGTCGAATGGTGATCCTGTAGGATTCAAACGCCTGACAGGGGATTGTAAAACATCGAACCCCTGTACTGCCATGAAGGCTGATGGTGGGTGGGAAAATCTTCAGTGCACAGAGACAAGAAATTTCATGTGCTATAAACAAGGTGAACTCATGATCTAATTACAATATAACCATTGAAATAAAAACATGACAAATATATAAATGTCTAATTTTTGTGCTTTCCACAGATGCTTCTTCAGGGGTTCCAAAGTATCATCTAATCCTTGAGAATAAGACGTTGTATAAAGCTCAGTGTTACTGCAGGAGGAACTACACTGACCTGGTCAGCATCAGAGACGAGCAGCAAAATGAAGAGGTGAAGAATGCAGGGTTAAAGAGCATCACGCCCTTCTGGATCGGTCTGCTGGGTGATGACTGGCAGTGGAGTGATGGAGGAAACTCTGCTTACAGAAACTGGGGGACGGGTTCCCCTCGGCCATCAGATAACTGTACAAGTCTGGGTGAATTGGGCTGGTTTTCAGTGCCATGTGATAATACATACCCTGCTCTGTGCTACAGCAGTAAGTGATGATTTTCCAGGCAGTAAAAGTGTCTCAGCAATCTTCTGTATGACGACTAGAACACAGCTGGTGTGGTGAGAGTCTCTGTGTCTGATCTCACTCTCCTCCTCCTTTTGGGTTTTTCTGTCTCTCTCAGGTAATATCCATGTGAGTGATGTGGCTCTGAGCTGGAGGGCAGCGCTGGATTACTGCCATCAAGACAACAGGGCTGGAATTCTGCACATCGATTCTGACGCTGATCAGAAAGAGGTGGAGTCTGAGCTCAGGAGGCGGGGCATTCCCCCAGGCTCGAATATATGGGTGGGGCTCGGACCGAAGCGTCTCTCTGAGAGGAAGGTGTCGTCCCGTCCGCTGACCTGCGAGGACGTAGCGGGACAGACACGCCCTCCTCTGTCTCACTGCCCTGCTGACACGCCTCCTGATTATGTGCTGGACTCTGATCAACTTCGAGTCGTGTGTAAACTGAGATAAAGTTTTCTTGCTGCTGGAGGAACAGAACACTGACTCCGGCACTAACTGCCCCGAACCCTTCACTGGACACTTGTTCTCAAGGTGATGAGTTCAGTCAGGTGTCAGAGAGCAGGAAAAGTGTGCAGGAACAGTTCACACACTCGAGCTTTACACATCAATTCATGTTCACAATAATATTTAGAATATGTTCTTAAGGCTTTCAGATGAAATCATACAAATGCACACTGTTTTCAGATGTTAATCCTTTTCTCCAGATTCATGTTTATTCACGTTATTTCTTTTATTTTATCCTGCCAACACATTATAAGAAAATCTCCTTTTTATTAGCTTCTGCTGTTGTGTCTTTTGTGTTGTTTCTCTTCATTAGCAGCAGGTGAAGGTTTTTACGTTTAATGATCTGATTCTACTAAAGTAAAGTTTTTTGGCTTTATAATTTTTATAAACACCAATGTTGAGTTTTTGACGATTGATGATATTAATAAAATGTAATCTGATCTTTTTACAGTAATAAAGTTTTCATCTGATTCTAAACACAGCTGTGGGTTTGTTTATTAATGAATGAAAAGTCATTCATTTAGTTTTATTATCAAAAAGTGTCTCAGAGGTCCTCACATTCATTATTATTTTAGTGAAAACGCTGTGAATCCTTTACGGAGCAGAATGAGTTTATAAGGGGATATGAACCCATAACCGCAGCGGGTTAATGAACTCTGATGGTTTGAGGGTCGCTGTTTTTCATCGTATATTAGTTTGGAAAAGTGGATTATAATCAGTTTCCTCTGAGCTTTTACTGGATTTAGGGGCTTTTTCTTTTCCCTTCTGTCAGTTTTAAGACTGGGTTTGAAATCAGATGTTAGTGTTTTCTCTGTTGTCTGTGTGGAGTTACAGATTAATAATCACTCTTACTGTAACTGGACTCAGTTCCTGCAGGAGAGAATTTAAAAATGCAAATGAGAATCAGAATACTGCTTCAGACCTGTTTAAAATATTCACCTTAATTTCATAAATGTTGATCATTAACAGAGAATCAGACATTAAAGTATTATTATCATCATCAGCTATAAAACTCATCTATAAATAAATCACTCAGAAAGAATAAACTGGGCTCCAGTCTGACTGCACTCGAAACACACTGGGTATTAAATGATGAGGCAGCGTGCAGGCGGCTGAAGGGCTTCATCAGAGTGACATGTGATGAATCTGTGATTATTCCACAATTACAACCGAAATGTTTCCTGAACCGCAGCGATGGTCCAGTGTGTGTGTGTGTGTGTGTTATTATAAACCTGATGTCCTGCAACATCCCTAAAATGTGTAAAGAATTTTTAGTTGATTTGCATTAATTAATTCCGGTTATTGCGTCAGTGTGTTTCCGGTGCGCTCGTGGCTCTACCACGGTCTCCACAAGGACATGCAGTAAGGGGCGGAGCTCCGGTCCTCCTGCTCCTCCTCCCGCCCCCCCGCAGAGCCCGGAGCTGACCCGCTGCAGGTCTCCTCCAGGGCGGAGTTCGGATCTTCTCCAGCGCCGCCGGTGGAGGAGTTCGGGGACAGAGCCGGTGCGCGCGCTCCCGTAGGAGACAGAAGCTCGGACCCGAGATCAAAGATGCCGCCCTGCAGGTCCTCGTTTAACGGCAGGCACTCCAGCAGGTGGTTGAGAAGTTCCGCCGCTACCGGGGCGTCGATGCCGGGGCACGTGGACACGAAGGTGTGAACCTCGTGCATGCACTGGATGTATCCCGCGGTGAAGCGCTCACTGACCAAACCACTCACACTGTCCGCCTCTGGATCTCTCACACACACACACACACACACACACACACACACACACACACACACACACACAGCTGCTTAAACATGAGTAAATTGTGGCGCACTGCGCGCGCGGTTAATTCATAAATGTTTGCGTCAGGCGCGCGCAGGCTCAGATCTCACCACGTGTCCGGTCCCGGAGGATGCTCTCCACCCGCTTCACCGTCAGCTCGAGCACTTCTGCGTTCTCCATCTTTGCATGCAACTGCAGAGAGAGAGAGAGAGAGAGAGAGAGAGAGATTGATTGATTGATTGATTACTAATCTGTCTGAGTTCCTCCCTTGTCTCTCCCGGGACCGGTGTGCGCGTGCAGGTGTGCGTCACCTCGGTGTCGGTCAGCAGACCCCGGAGCTCCTGCAGGCTTTCGTTAATGCGCGCGCGCCGCTTCTTCTCCACCAGCGGCTTCCTCATCTGTTCACACAAACCAGTAAAACCGGAGAGAAATCCTCATCAGAACATCCTGCAGTTTCTCCAGAGCCTCACTGGGAGCAAATACTTTCAGTCAAACACCACGAGCAGGAGTTCCACACTCCTCTTATTCTTCTCCCAGTTTCCCATCAGTCACTTTCACTCTGCACTTTCTCTCTGCCTGTCTGTCTCTCTGCCTGTCTGTCTCTCTGCCTGTCTGCCTGCGCTGCACTGCTTTATTCCTCTGTTAGGATTTGATTTTTCTTCTACAAATGGATTTGATGTCCAGCCAAATTCTTTAAACGGGCTTTAACAACAACAACAACCTCTTATTTACATATTCACACAATGCGTTAGAAAAAAACCCTATATGCTAATTATCGACAAAGTTCTGTTTTCCCTTTAATCCCCTTATTCCAGCTCATATCGCAGACTTCTCGGGTTTTTTTAATTCCCTCAATAATAATAATAATAATAATAATTTTATATCACACTGAAAGGTTTGTTTCCTAAAGCTCATTATTCTGCAGCTCAGATGATTTGAAGCTGAAGGGACTCGACCCATCAAACCACTGTCCAAGCTAAACTAGTCACGTGACCATGCTCATCAGTACACAGTAAATCTAAAGATCCAGAACAGTTCCTCCAAAAGGAAAGGTACCGTTTAGTACCCCGTTCTTCTGAATATTTGATTTTTATATATTTTATTCACAGAAAGTTTGGTTAAAACAATCTGAAATGTTTGAATGGAATCTTAAATATAATATAAACAACATATTTTGAATATATTCACCTTTAAAGGAAAACTAATATAATGCGGTGTTGTATTTGTGCTACACTTTCACATGTGGACTTTTATTCTGCTAAAGGTGGAGAAAATGAACCTTTGGTACCAAATGGTACTTTTCAGTCGCGCGACACAATCAGACTCCTTACCTTCCGGTCTCCTCTCCAGTCTTCCGCTTCCGAAACCGCCCACGAGCCGACTTTACCTGCGCGAGACTCGTACGCCATGACGGAACCGGGTCCGGGTCGGTACCGGAGCACTTCAGGTGTGTGTGTGTGTGTTCGCACTGCTCCACACATGAAGAGGATGAGCGCGAGCCGGGGCGTGACGCAGAGCCTCACTGACCAATCAGAGCGCGAGTTTATGTGCCATACATTATTTATTTATTTGTTTGTTTGTTTTGTCAGTTGTAGTTATTGATTCTTTTATTTGTCTTCGCTTTTTTATTTATGATTTTTTTTTTATCGATTTATGGTATTTATTTTATTCCCTTTCATTCTTGAAGCCTTTCTTCCTTTGAGTGAGAGGAGAGCAGCACTGAGCTGCTCCTCACTGAGCTCTCCTTCTGCTCCTCACTGAGCTGCTCCTCACTGAGCTCTCCTTCTGCTCCTCACTGAGGCCTTCACTGGAACTTTCTGCACCTTCAGGATCTTCTACCTGGAAAAAGGTGCACGGAGTGAATTACTGCCTATTTTAAAAGCTCACTATGTTCACACTTCCGGGTGAAAAATAAAATATTACTTTGTCCGGTCCTGTGGGTTTTTGTGAGAGTGTTTCACTGATAAACAACATTTATTTATTCATTCATTTGTTTATGTATTTGTCATAATGATGCACACTTGAATGAATCCACGTCACTTCCGCTCTCTGTCCATCCCACCTGCGGCTGGTTTGTGTTCACTGTTCTCAGAAAACAGACAGAGAAATAGACAGACAGACAGACAGGTGCCAGCTGGGCGCGCGGAGACACGGAGGCCAATTAGAACCGCAGAGCAGCGCGAGCGACAGATGGTGGTGTGTGTGTCTGTGTGTCCTCATATCTAAGTTCTTTTGTCATGATATTTGATAAAAGTGCTGCTGGTGTTCAGCTCTCTGTCCCTGAGGAACACACACAGGATTATATTGGTTCCAAAGCAAGAATTCAGTTTTTAGTTTCGGAACAAAAAAACAGTCACGCAAAACAGCTTTAGTGACAAAACCTAATGTCAGGAAAAAGTTCTAAGAGTGAGAGAAACTGAGCTCGCTGTTGGGTTGTATTCAGTTTCACACTGACTCTGAGGACGGAGTGTCGAAGGATCCACATTGAAATGGTGCAGTTTCCTGCATCCTTCCCTTGTGCTCAGTGTTCCTGGGATGGGCTTGTGCTCAGCGTTCCCGGGATGGGCTTGTGCTCAGCATTCCTGGGATGGGCTTGTGCTCAGCATTCCTGGGATGAGCTTGTGCTCAGCATTCCCAGAATGGGCTTGTGGTCAGCATTCCCAGGATGGGCTTGTGCTCAGCATTCTCAGAGTGGGCTTGTGCTCAGCATTCCCAGGATGGGCTTGTGCTCAGTGTTCCCGGAATGGGCTTGTGCTCAGCGTTCCCGGAATGGGCTTGTGCTCAGCGTTCCCGGAATGGGCTTGTGCTCAGTGTTCCCGGGATGGGCTTGTGCTCAGTGTTCCCGGGATGGGCTTGTGCTCAGCGTTCCCGAAATGGGCTTGGGTTCAACGTTCCCAGGATGGGCTTGTGCTCAGCATTCCCGAAATGGGCTTGTGCTCAGCGTTCCCAGGATGGGATTGTGCTCAACATTCCCAAAATGGGCTTGTGCTCAGCATTCCCAGGATGGACTTGTGCTCAGCGTTCCCAAAATGGGCTTGTGCTCAGCGTTCCCAGGATGGGATTGTACTCAGCGTTCCCAGGATGGGCTTGTGCTCAGTGTTCCCAGGTTGGAATTGTGCTCAACATTCCCGGGATGGGATTGTGCTCAACATTCCCGGGATGGGATTGTGCTCAGCGTTCCCGGGATGGGCTTGTGCTCAGAGTTCCCAGGATGGGCTTGTGCTCAGCGTTCCTGGGATGGGTTTGTGCTCAGGGTTCCCAAAATGGGCTTGTGCTCAGCATTTCCAGGATGGGCGGATGAGTGTGTGGGTCCTGATGAAGGGGGGAGGGTGTGTGTGTGTGTGTGTGAGAGACGTGCATTACAGTGTGTCAGGGCGTCTGTTCGAGTCCTCCAGCCTTCTGTCCTCCTCAGAGAGTGAGCAGCTGGCAGGCGTCAGCTTTTGTTTATCAGCTCTCACCCCCCCACACACACACCCTCACCCCACCCACAATGCTGATCATTTTATTTCTCACACACTCCATCTTATGACTCTGAATTGGGGGGTCAGGGGTCAGAGGTGAATTCTGGCTCAGGTTATGATTTCCTACACACCCATGCAGCACTTCCACATTGTTAATCTCCAGATTTTTTAAATCACAGACTTGAGTTTATTGACAATCACTGTACAGCTGATGGGCATGTGTTTAAACACAGGTGGGCGTGTCTTTCAACAGACACGCCCTTTAAATATTTTTGAGTTGCACCTGGTGGTCAAACCCGAGCTCAGTCCCATCAGCAGTAAAGATTTTAAGCCGCTGTGAATATGAAATCAAGACGCTGGATTCTAAACCATCTGGGAAACAGTGGGAGTAAAAACGCACTCCATCTGCACAACACCGACTGCTTTTACGTTCAGAGTCATAAAAAACATCACACACCAATCAGAAGATTAAAGGTGTCCTTTTCACAATAATTTAAATATAATAAGAGCTTTTTAAATGTTTGAGTCTGATTACTTTTTGCTGTCAGAATCTACTCCTACGTTCAGATCATTGTTTACTTCCTGTGCACAAGCAGCGTGATTTCAGCATTATCTCAGCGTTATTTCAGCGTGATTTCAGCATTATCTCAGCGTTATTTCAGCGTGATTTCAGCATTATCTTGGCTTTGTCTCAGCGTGATCTGTGTTATCTCGGCGTTATCTCAGCGTGATTTCAGCATTATCTTGGCTTTATCTCAGCGTGATCTCGGTGTGATCTCTGTGTTATCTCAGAATTATCTCGGTGTGATTTCAGCATTATCTCAGTGTTATCTCGGCGTGATCTCTGTGTGATCTCAGAGTTTTCTAACAGTATTTATGTCCCAGTCTACAACAAGAGACTCGGTGTGGTGAAGTGTTTGCTGATATGATGGCACCAAGTTTCAATTTAAACCACAAAAATGAATATTTTACTGTTTATTTATTAATAACAGGTTAATATGGTTATTACATACAGCATCGAGGTCACAGGCTCTACAGTATTAATCAGCCAGCAGACAGAGAGTGAGCTCTGGATATTATTTAATCCAATAAATTACAGTGTTAATCAAATAAATAAACACAGGACCATTAACTGCCTTCTACAATGCAGGCTACAGGAAGTTTACTTCAGACAGGAAGTAACGAGGTTGAGGAAAGAGGCGCTAATCTGGACCGCACACTCACCAACAGGTATATCTATAAGATACATAGCAGAGGAGGGTCTACCACACACACACACACACACACACACAGGTCTACCAAGGTCTCCACATTTCCAGAGCTATTGGTGGACTTTTGGTGGGAGGCGGCCTAGTAAATATGGCGGGGTCATTTGAGGTTTGAGTGGGCAGAGCTACTCTGGGCGGTGATGAGGAGTGATCCATGTCGCTGATTCGGAGTGTTCCTGGCTCGGAGTTAGTGAATGAGGGTTTGGCTGGAGGGGATTTGGGCAGCAAGCGGAGCAGGTGGTTGAGGAGACGAGCGCCGAGCGTTTTGTCCATCCAGTCGCAGGACAGCAGCAGGTTGTGGACTTCATGCATGCACTGGATGTAGCCGGTGCTGTACCGCTGCTGCGCCTCCGGGTCCATAATCGGCTCTGGAGAGGGGAGAATCGGGACAAAATCAGATCCTGATCATAACAGTCATGATCATAACTTCCTTAGTAACACTTTAAAGATGGGATTAAACACGTGACAAGCAAGAGTTCAGCCAATCAGGATCTGATATGCAAATTCAGGCCATGCAACAAGAGATTAACAGAAAAATGCCTTGTGTCCAAAATCGCTCCCTACTCACTATATAGGGCAATAAATATATATATATATATTGTGAGGACGCCGGCGGCACGGTGGTGTAGTGGTTAGCGCTGTCGCCTCACAGAAAGAAGGTCCGGGTTCGAGCCCCGTGGCCGGCGAGGGCCTTTCTGTGCGGAGTTTGCATGTTCTCCCCGTGTCCGCG
>JAOBAM010000016.1:750897-762165 GCA_025212355.1 Notarius kessleri
AATTGAATTGTACAGGTTATAGGTCACATTAAAGGTGGGAAAAGTTTTGAAATTATTTATCTTGGTCTCATTTTTTTTACATCAGAAAAACGTATAATTTTAACAGGGTGTGTACACTTTTTATATCCACTGTATGTACACACACACACACACACACACACACACACACATCTTATTTTATTGCCATTATGATCTGACTGAAACCTGTCCTTCACTTAAAAATCATCTGGGAGAATAGTGAGGACTGAAATGGTCAACTCCTCTTTTTGCTTTCAGAAATATTTTTGTCCATTCTCGACAGAAACAAATCCAGAGCTATCTATAAAAATCTTTTGCTTGACTTGTTCTTTTTTCCACTAAAATGACGAGCATTAGAAGGGACAAGCTGCTTGTGTTCTTGTAAACATTGAGTCGATGGCTGAGAGAAAATCCCATGCTTTTATTTCCATATTTTTGGCTCAGTGCTTTACAGAAGCGACACTTTAATTGCAGCCTGCAGATGGTCTTTCACAGCCTGCAACATGTTTGTTGTTCTGGAAATCGTTACTGCCATGAGCAGCATTTTTCTCAGCCGATTTCCTCCTGCTACATTCCTTTAGCTGGTTCCAGTGGCAGTGAATTTCACTGGGTGCTAATTCAGAAGTCATGATTGCTTCAAGCAAGATACAAAATGCCTTAAATACCTCAACATTACTCTGAAACTGGACACTAAGGAGCAGATAAACGTAATGAAACGGTGGATGTTTAGGAACAAAAGCAATTGGCCTGAACTTCATTAATGACTCCTGGAGTTTTAGGTGCAGCAAAGCTCATAAACACAGCAGGAGGAACTGGTGAAGATTCAAACTTAAATGTGTCATTTATTATTCTTCAAAAGCAAACCGAATGAAGTCCAATAATTAATTTTATACAGAAACAACATACAGGTGGAGTTTATAAGCCCAAAATTAGATTTTATAAGCCTTCATGAGTCTAAAACAGAGCATTAGCTGAAAATCACTTTAATGTTGCTTTATTAGGTCCTTCAGTAAAAGTACACGCTGTAAAATTGTACAATCCCAAATCAGAAAAAGTTGGGATTGGTAACATATTTGCCATTTTATAATGTTTCCATTCTTTCATTTATTCTTCTTAAAAAAGACCTGGAATACTGATTTGTCTGACCACAATACCCATTCCCACTGTGTGATGGTCCATCCCAGACGCCTCCGAGCCCAGAGAAGTCGGCGGTGCTTCTGGACACAGTTAACATAAGGCTTCCTTTTAGCACAGTAAAGTTTTAACTGGTGTTTGTGGATGTAACTCCGTATTGTAGCTTGATAAAGGTTCTCCAGAGTAATCCTGAGCCCATGTGGTTCTATCAGCTGTAGATGAATGACGGTTCTTGATGCCGTCTGAGGGATCAGAGATCACGGGGGTTCAGATTCGGCTTGAGCCCTTTACTCACTGAAATTCCTCCAGATTCCTAGAATGGTTTAATGATATTACGCACCGTAGAGGGTGAAATATCCAAATCCCTTCTTATCTTTCTCTGAGGAACATTGGTTTTAAACATTTCAATAATTTTCTCACACATTTGTTGACAAACTGGAGATCCTCGGCCCGTCTTTACTCCTCAAACACTCGGCCTTTCCTGGAGACTGATTTTTGGACCAAATCATGATTACAGTCACCTGTTGACATCACCTGCTTCACATCATTATTTAATTGTTTTACTTCATTACTCGCCCTAAATTACCCCGTCACAACTTGTTTTGGAATGTGTTGCAGGTCTGAAACGCAGGAATGGATGGATATTAACAAATGAAATGAAGTCGACCAACAAACCATGAAATATCTCGGGTTCATTCTGTCTGCAATAAAATACAAGTCAAAGTACATTTAGTACGTTCACTGATTTCTTTACTTTGCTTTTTCCACACCGTCCCAACTTTTTCTGATTTGGGGTTGTAAATAGACCACAACTCCTTTATCGGGCTTGACAGGAAACATTAAGAGGCTCCACCCCCTTCAATGTAACTGACAGTAAACATAAAGAGGCCAATGTGTTGGATAAAAACACAAACCACATCTCCTTTACTCTGTGTGTGTGTGTGTGTGTGTGTTGTCAGTCATCTGAGACCCTTCATTAGCCTTGATGCTCTGCAGCTCATCAGTAGTTTAATTACAGCTGTTCGCATCAGAAGACAGTGTTAGTGCAGTGGAGGATTATGGGATTGATGCGGAGTCATGACTGTGCTGCTCTGTTTACTTCCCTGGACATGTTATGAGTTTTTATTAATGAGCAGTCTTTGTTTATGATTTTTTTTTTTTTGGACACACAGCTCCTCTGCACCTGCCTGCAGGAAGTAAGATTTTAAAAACATGCCTCCTTCACTGGGACTGACAGACACAGAGGCCACACCTCCTTCACTGGGACTGACAGACACAGAGGCCACACCTCCTTTAAGGGATCTGACAGGCATAGAGGCTACACCTCCTTCACTGGGATTGACAGACACAGAGGCCACACCTCCTTTAAGGGATCTGACAGACAGAGAGGACACGCCTCCTACATTGTGAATAATAAATACAAAGACCAAACCTTGTTTAAGGGATCTGACAGGTACAGACCACACCTCCTTTACTGACAGGCACATTGGCCACACCTCCTTCAACAGGAATGGCAGGCACATCGGCCACACCTCCTTCAGTGGATTGAAAGATACAGAGTTTTTATTTGTGCAACCGTACTGTAAACAGAAGAGCACTTCACCAAACTAAAAATATTTACACCCCGGGCCTTAAATGTTAAATAGCACAGTGGATAAAAGCTCTGAAGAGTCTTTCTTTCTGTTGAGTGTCTGAAGGAGGAGGTGGAAGCCAGTCAGTGTTTCTTTGTGCTTCTTAAAGGTTAGCACACGTCACAGCAGCCGTCCTGTTGCCCAGACAGTTCGCTAGAATGGAAAAGTCCCCTTTGGGAAGGAGGCCAAGTGGCTGAAATGGAGAAAGAGAATGAACAGATGGGATTAAGGAACTGAGGTGAAGTAGACAAGGAGGCTTGAACAAGCAGCTGTAGTCTCTTTTTTTGGAGAAGGGTGGCACTTTGTATCTGCAGTCACAAGATCACACAGAGAGGGGAGGAGAGCGAGAGGGAGGGAGGAGAGAGAGAGAGAGGGAGGGAGGGAGCGAGCAGGAAAGCCAAGAGAGTGAAGCTATGCAGAGCGAAGGCGAGCAAACGCTCACACTTATGTACACACGCTAACTGTACGGCATCGAACATCAGTTCACTAGGTATGACGTCTGGGGAAGGTAAGAGCTCAGCAAGCAATCAAGAATCATTTCTAGCACATTTCTTCTCTGAATATTGATAGAAACCCAGCAGGCGATTGAGATTTCATGCACATGCTTTCAGTTTGACACACTGTTTACGTAAGGTTGACTCTGGCACTTAATAGCTAACCTCCTTTTCATTAGGAATGAAGCAGGTGCACTTTTGTAGACCTTCATTATCATTCTTCCGTCCTGTGGCTTCATGCTGATGAGGCTTTTATGTGCTGGGAGCAGCAAGTTGCTGCCTTACTTAGTTGAGTTAATTGGGATGAATTCATCTTGAGCGACATCTTGCTTTGTGCCAAGTCTCATATTTCTTACACAGGATTAAGTATTGATGCCAAAGTCCTTAATTTTTTAACATGATGTGCAGTGTGAGCAAGACGATCTAGTACTTTTGCAGGAATAATCAGGGGTAAATGTCTGTTTGCTGTTAATTTATTAGTAGTAGCAAGTAGAGGTGCAACAATATAATCTTTTTCAGACTGGGTATGAGTACATGGCTTTTGGTACTCATCAATACTGATAAGCACACTGCTAACATTTTTCTTAATATTGAGCAATCAGGGGCATCATAAATATTTTATTTAGCTCTACTTAAGTTGGTTACTGGTATGTGCTGCTTACCATGAGCACCTCATTACGTCTGCCCAAGGAGATTATGTTTTTAGTTCAGTTGGTTTGTCTGTGAGTATTGCACAAAACCTACCAACCCAATTTCTATGAAACTTGGTGGAAGGGTGTAGCATTGGCCAAGGAAGAACTCATTACATTTTGGAGTGGATCCAAGTTTTCACCTATGCTAACATGGCAAGATAAGACATTTGGCCTTGGCGGAAGTCTGCACTCAATGATGCCATACATCTTAAAATCCAGTAGATGGCAGTAAGGTTTAGTAATGGAAAAAAACATAACCAGTGTAGAAATATGACGACTCCATGTCACAATCTATATTCACAGGTACCAGTAATCTTCTGGGATACACGTGCAATTCTAATAGTTTTGGGAATATATCCAGACAGATAAAGTGGCTGTGGTTGCAGATTTTCATCTCATAACAGAGTCCAGTATTGTCCTTGGTGGAGGTCTGCGCTCTCCGAGTGCTCTTCTAGTTCAGAGTTTTATGTTCTTGATGATATGGTGTTTAAACCATATCTTTAATTGAAAGTGCAAGGGTGGCTGACCTAAAAGCACAGAACAGTATTGGCGAACTCGGGATTAAAAAAAAAAAAAAGCTTCAGTGAGGCTGTAGCTCATACCGGCCACTGTTGTTGTGTGTGAGTTTAAAATCCGATCAATCCTGTGGGAGAATTGGCGATTTTTGTGAAATGGCATATGACCCCAGTGTAGCCGCATCCATGGGAAGTGGTGCCACCTGGTGAACAACTCTTGTTGGAATATGTCTTTAGAGTCTTCTGGGTGAGTTTCAGTGAAAACGTCCCAGTGGTTTATGAAGAGTAGAGTTTAATGTGACGAGTCACACAAAAGTTTCAGATGCCCATAAAATCATAAATATGACAGGTGTGCCACCGTCTTGGCAACGTTTACGCACACCCACCTGGGGAACACTGCGTGTGAGTTTGCTCGAAATCCAATCAATCCTGTCGGAGGAGGAGTGATTTTTGTAAATTATGGACGGACAACATGTGGTCGCATACACTCATCTGACCTGGCCTGTGGCTGGATGAGCTAATAAAAATCATCATGTGAAGTTACTCACTGCCTGAGAAGTCATTTAATTTAATAAGACTTCTTTATTACTCAAGTCATTACAGTATTTTGATGAGAACTTTTACTTCTACTCGAGTTGTTTTTTTTTATTTTTGCATCATCCCTTGTGCAGCTGATGTAAAGGAGTGATTGTGAACTCAGAGCAGTCCCACACCTCTGCAGCACGCCCTGTACAGGACTGTTTGTTTATTTATCCAGAAGCCTCACAGCTGGAATTTCTGAGCGGTGTCTGAAATGACATGATGGCTCGTGAGTGTGTGATGATTTTGGCTCCGTGTTCACATGACACCGCTCTGAAGTGTTGGTTTTCATTCATTTCTTCATGAAGAAAAGCCCCGTGTGAGGAGAATCTGATGCGAGAGCGTTCCTGCTCTCTGCAAGACTCTCTGCGAAATTGTACAGGACTGTGGTTCATCATAAAACCTGACTGGCTTTAGCAGTTCCTCTAGTTTATTTATAAATCTGGTTCTGAACAAACAACATAAATCTGTTTCAGTGGAACAGTCTGACACAAAGTATGAATTTTTTTAAACCTACGTTCAAACCAGTAAAACTATTGGACCTCGTTGTAACACTGCACTTGAATGAATTTATTCATCGATCCTTCACAGGAGTCATTTTTACACAAGCGACGTAGTGTTTTTCTCAAAATCCAGTTTGGGTCTGAGAAACATTCTTCTCACACAGTTCTCTTCGGAGTTTGTAAGTTTATGTAAAAGGAGACTCGCAGGAACCTCGACTGTTCGACTTCAGATCGTCTATGAGTTACTGAGATTTTATTTCTGGATTATACAGTCGAGTTTAAATCACTTATTTATTTCAGTTACGCACCAGTTTAATGAACATGTTGTGCTGTGTCATTTCATATTCATGAGATTTGCTAGAAAGTATGGATTTCATTGGGTGGGCGGGGCATAATCTCCACCACCTGTCAATCACAGCAACACTAGCCAATCACTGATATCTCTGAGCTCATGTATGTATGTGGAAGAGGGCAGAGAGCTCTTTCCTCTGATTGGGTCGTGCCGCCCTGTGATGCAGCATGAGCAATGAAACAAAAACAAGATAATACAAGGAACTAACAAATAAACTGCATTCACACACAATAATTCACTTCCTGTTTGTTATTTATTGATTGCCCAAATGACCATCATGACGCCAGACTTTATCAGTACTTTAATCATGTTATTGTTGCTCAGGACATGATGTTTAGATGCTGATCCACACGAGGGGTTCCACAGGGTTCAGTACTCAGCCTGTTTGTTTTTGGGAATGAAAGACGAGCCACGCCCTGCTGTCCTTTTCCCTGTGTAAATAAATCATCCACAAGACTGTGTGTAAACACAACACAATACCAGCAATCTTTTATAGTTCCTCTTTATTTCAGTTTCTTAGTAAAAAAATCAGGGATGCATGAATACCATTCTATCACACCGAACATTTTATTTCGCTCTGTTTATGTTTCCACGGTTTAAATCGTGGCACACGTGTGTTCCTGCCCTTCCACTCCCAGACTCGCTCTTTATAACCAGACGGCTGATTTGAATAAAAATGAAGTGCATCATCGAGCTCCACTACTTACAGATTTTTTTTCTTCAGCAAGTCGGAGTCTCTCGATGTCGAAACCACACTGGAACATGAGAGCCGTAATTTTTTCTCGTTGCTAGTGATGAACTCCTCATGCTGAGTTTTACATTTGATATTTATGATTCTCACAGTGTGCAGTCGTAATCATGAAACACATCCAGCTCGCTGGCGTTTTTAGCTTAAATCATTAGATTAAACCACACAGTACCACCTGCTATTACATATTGGAGAATTCTGTCATGAGTAAATGAGCATGATATCAGAAGTATACTGATTCCTGTATCAGTATCGATGCAGCCCTAGTTCTGTTATATTTCACTAATAAAAGCGATTCTTCAGTCACAGCAGCATTTCTCTCTGTCTGAGTTTCTCTTTTTCCTTCCTGTCAGAGACCTCTTACTTCCTCCACGCTCCATTTTGTCCAAAAAGTGTCTACCCGGATCTCAGTAGATGTTATTGCACGGCTCTGTGATCTCGAACAGGCCGTAGTGTGCGCTTTTCCTGAGTGCGATGTCGTACGCCGTCTCCCCGGCGCTGTTCCTCAGTCCTGCCTGCAGGGTGCGCTGCGACAGCAGAAGCTCCAGGGTCTGCAGTGCTGCAGGGTTTCCCGCCGCAAGCTGCAGAGCTGTAAGCTGACCGTTTGTCATGGTGTTGACCTCTGACCCCCGGCGCAGGAGGCACGATGCGATGGCAGTGTGTCCCCAGTGGGAGGCGCTGTGCAGAGGCGTCCAGCCGTCCACTGTCCTGGCGTGTAAATCAGCGCCCGAGTCCAGGAGGAACGACACAACGAGCGCATGGCCGCTGTACGACGCACGGTGGAGAGGCGTGTAACCATCATCGTCACAGCAATTAATGAGGGATGCATCAGACGCAGCCAGACGCTCCACTGTGGACAACTACAGACATGTTTCACACAAATATACAATAAACACAATTATTCAAAAGAGCAAACTAACAAACTCTATTAAAAAGAAAACAATTAACAATTATTTTCTTTAATTGAATTTTATATTTTTTAATTAAATTATCATTTAAAAAACATTTTTTCAATAATTAAAACCCTAATATTAGCATAGTTAAATTATATACAGGCAGAGTCAAAAAATTGTTGAAAAATTAGAAATATAAAGACAGCTGAAAAACATTTTAACATGACTCAGTAATAACTTAAAAAATAGATATCTAAAAGACTAATCTCTCTCTCTCTCTGTCACACACATTTGCAAAATTATATTTAAAATAAAAAGTACATTTAACCAGTAACTAATGTGTGTGTACTTCTGAAATACACTCCGTCTGATCCGAACTGCAGTCGTCTTTATTTCAGACACGGACAGTACTTGGAGACGGCCATCCCATAATAATTACAGGAATAAACCAGTAAATCTGGAGCCAAGAAGAACCGAAATATTGTTGAGTTGGAGACCTTCCCATTACACAGTGAGGCATTTTGTGTACACACACACACACACACACCTCAACTCAGCTCAGCTCCTTGTCTGTGTTACACTCCCACCCTCTGAATAAAAATGCAAATTACAGACATCACTAAAGTCCATCTTTTCTTTTTGTGGGTACCATAAGTTTTGTTTCATTCACACACTGACCAGAAATGACTCTCAGTTTCTTTACAGTCACTTTCCAGAAAATGCATCACGATGTCAGAATTACACAGCACTTTGTTCTGGGGAAAAAGAAGTAAATATATAAACGTCCTGTTTACTTTAGGGCTGGGCAATACGACAGAAATATCACAGCATGACACTGAACCGGTTTATTATTTGATGCACCGCAGCACAATTTTCATTTTCAGACTCACGGCGTGAGTAACGTCATTTTTATTTGTTTCTTCCAGGGTGGATCCTGACTGGCACCAAGAGTTTCAGGGACAGATTCTGGATAAAGTGCTTAAGTGAGTAAAGAAAGTGAGGAAGGAAGGAAGGAATTACATAGGAAAATAAAAAGGAAGTAAGTAAAGAGGTAACTGAGGAAGGCATTAAGGAAGTAAGGATGAAATGAAGTAAAGAAGGAAGGAATGAGGCAAGAAAGGAAATGCAGGAGAGAGAGAGAGAGCGAGATATATATTTTCCACTGCTGTTCTTGAAGCTCTTCCCTTCTGAAAAGTTGATCTTTAAATATACTGAGATAACGAAGACTCAGATGATTATAAAGAAGATAAAGCTCATTTACTCGGTTCTTCTCAGCAGCCCAGAGCATCAGCTCCACCGGATTGTCTTTTCGTCTGAGTTCCTGTTGTTGGTACCACTCCTCACTGTGCTGGCCTTCATCCTCATCCTCACTATCTTCCTCCTCGTCCCAGGCACTCTCCGTCCCCACAGGGATCATGTGGCCGTGGCTTTCTAACAGCTCCAGCTGGTTAAAGCCTTCTGGAAACTCCATGAGCTGTCTGAGGAGACTAAATAAATAAAAAAACAACAAGAAGAGAGAAATCTGGATGTGGATGCATTCCCAAAATAAAATTAATAATAAAAAAGTGCAGATGCATTCATACATTACAACACTGTATACATGTGTAATAAATACCACATCCTAATAATCTGGTCTAATAGCAGCAAAGTGCAATGAAAAAAATATTTCCCAGCATTTTCTCTTGTTTACCTCATTTATTTATTTCATGTTTGTTTATTTATCTACCGAGCTATTTATTTATTTATTTATTTATTTACACGCGCTTCGGAACTTACCAGTGTTATTACAGAGGATTTCTATAAAGTTTGAAAACTATGTCGGTTTGAATCAGTATCTTTTGAAACGAGATGTATTGTAATATTTTAGGGGCGGAAAGTGAAATATGTCTCTAAATCTATAAATATATATTTATTGTAAAAATCTACATTCAGAGTCACGCTCAAGCACTTCCTGGAACTGGAAACTAATCCCGCCTTCTGCTCGCTGATTGGCTCATACCTGATCTGACCGTCCAATCAGCTGGCGGCTCGCGTGTCTCAGCCTGACGTCAATGCCAGTATAGCAAGGTTAGAGATCGGGAAAAAAAACTCTTTAACGTTTGTAACGTATATTTAATCCCTCTTTTGTGATTAAAGAGAAAAAATTAACTTTTATTAAAAAAATAATTTTAATACCAGTCTACAGTAATATTCTACAGCACTGCAGGGCTGGGAAATGTAGTTTGTGTCACTGTCTCATGAGCGCGGCTGTGAAGAAACGGAACTACATTTCCCGTGATGCTCAACAATTCGCGCGAAACTGTTTTGAGAGCTTCCGGGTCAAAAAGCTTTAGCTGCGTGCATTTCCGCTTCTCTGTGGCGGTAGATGTGAGGTAAATTAGCGCTGTTGTATTCGCAAGTGTTTTAAGTTTTAATTGGTTTATTAAACTTCCATATTTATCAAAGCACAAGTTCACTTCAGCATTGTGTTTAGGGACATTTCTGTCGGACTTTCTCTTGTTATTGAACTGTTCAAGACACGAAACTAACAGATAAATAAACTCAACTGGTTGATGAAGTAGTTTCTTGTCCATGAATGCAGTAAATCATATTTACATTAAATCTGTAACTTCGGCTCACGGTTTGTTTCCGTTTCTCTGCTCAGGTTCACTTCCAGTTTTAACTCCGGCCATTCACAAACAGCCCGGCTGACCAGCCAGCATGACGTCATCAGGCAGCCCAGTGTAGGTGCAGTGGTCCACGGCAGCCCAGTGATGTTGGATTTGAGATGAATGATGAGTGCACACAGTAGAACAGATTCTCTGTGACCTGTAATCATCACCACGTCTCTGATCTGTTTATTCCTCTCGATCTGCCCTTTAGAGATGACGAGGACACGTTTAAGATCCTTATTGCCACCGACATCCACCTGGGTTACCTGGAGAAGGACGCCGTCAGAGGCAGTGACACGTTCGTGACGTTTGATGAGATCATGAAGCACGCAAAACAGAATGATGTAAGGAACGCACACAGACCAGAGACGTAGACCAGAGACGTGTACCTGAGCAGCGGACGCCAACCGGTGTTTTCGATTAGTCGTGTTGTCTTCTAAAGCATTAAAACGAAAAGCAGATTCGGGATGTTTATTTTGTTCATGCAGTTAAATTCTGATAAACAACAGCAAAGAATTGCATGTCAGTGATCAGCTTTACTCAGGCTGCAGACTACATTTCCAGCTTTAGTGCATTTTTACATGTACAGGGGCGTAGCTAGGATTTTTCAAAGGGGGGGGGTCACACACTGACTGGCAGCCTGAGTACCGTACATACCCGCAGGTTTGTAAATGAAAAAATACATTTGAGAAAATAACGCGGTCTTTGCATCATTCTTCCATCTCATGTTGCGAGCTGTTGAGATGTCGGACAATGATTAGGCCAAGTCAGCTTTATCCGGCAGTGTATGGGTAGCGGCTCGACATCTTACCCGAGTCCACCGATGCAGCTTGACCATGCTTTCTAGTGCGATTGTGTTGCACTTGTGCAGAACTGGGTTTTTGCGCCCAAACCACAAGAAGTCCATACAGGGTTATAGAAACCCTAATGAGGCTGAGGTGACAATCTAGTTGTTTTTTTTTAAATGTTAGAAAAATTACAGTGGGCGCTTTTCTAATATTCTTATGCGGCTATTGCACAAATGGTCTGACAAACGTGGGTTCACAGGCACCCCAGCT
>JAOBAM010000016.1:783543-794004 GCA_025212355.1 Notarius kessleri
CTTGTGTGTCATATTTATGCAGAAATATAGAAAATTCTAAAGGGTTCACAAACTGTCAAGCACCACTGTAGGAAGTCAGAAAGAGGCAGTAGTGAAAGAAATCATGGCTGCGGTTAACAACGTGTGTGTCAACAATAAAACTCCAGCTGATGTTTTAATATTTAATTTATACATCCGTGATATGTATCGCCTATAGACTGTATATAATAGTCTAATATAATGACTTGTATCATAAATCTTTACATGTCGCTGAAGAAAAAAATGAAGAAAAAACTTGCCACCAAAAATGATACAGTTGTGGAGTTTCTTTATTTCCTCATTACCTCTCCCGGGACGGAGTCTGCCAGGCGGTGAGGTATTGTTTTCGATGGGGTTTCTTTGTTTGTTTCTTTGTTGTTTTTTTTGTTAACAATATCTGACAGAAACCGTCTGGACCAATCTTCATGAAACTTCATGGTCTCAAATAGAACCTCCCATATTTTGAGGATCATCTGGTCAAGGTCACCAAAAAGGTCAAAATAGTTTTTCGTGATATCTTCCTTCATATTCATCATAAGTGCTAGCTGGCGAGGTTTGCTTTGCCTGGCAACACTTGTTTTAATGATGTTTCAGATCAGTCAGCCCAAAACCAGTGGAGTTCATCCTTCAGCTAGACAAACGGTCCTGGAACCCCACAGAGACAGACAACTGTGAGCTGAGTGAGTCAGTGAATGAGTGACTCTGTCCGTCCGTCCGTCCGTCCTCTGCCCCCTGTGCTGCCACACCACCACCCAGGATGCCTTGGGAGACGAAATATCAACTCGTCACTCTCCATAAAAAATTCCTGCGCTCCCAAAAATCTCTCTCGTGTTACAGACATGTAGAGATCCTCTAACAGTGCCACGTGTGCCATTGCCCAGGTCTGATGGCTGGTAAAGGTCTTGTTTAGTGACTGAATAAGCATCTAATCTACCACACTGCTAACTGGTTAGTCGACCTCTTGCTTTTAAATTCCGTAATTTTAATTGCTTGTAAAGTCACCAGTAGCAAGTAGGTTATCTTAAAATGAAAGAGAAATTAATTTTACACCAAAACCAATTAAAGGATGTGTGTTAGGGATATGACACATAGTCAATGTAGGTCTTTACAAAATATAAAATTTACCATTCGCTACCTGTTTTTGAGTGCTGAATACGTGGCTGTACATGTGGAGATGCAGTCAGATTGTCTGGTCTATAACAGTTCTGCACTCCGTCTGATTCACTGCTCTGCGCTGGACCACATGTCCACGCTGACTCGAAAACCTGCGCACACGATCTGAGACCTGACGTGAGATTTGATCTCAGCCTCCGCTCACATACACATTGATAAATGCTGCGTTTTCCACGGAAATGACTGCAATAAACGAGGGCCGTTGTACCTGAGACCACTATTTTTGTTTTAAAGTAAAGGGTCGTCACACCCAGTATTGACTCTGTTTCTTTTATTACTGTTTACTGCTCATTATAGAATTTTTTAATGTACATTTAATTTCATTATTTTTGAAGCCGTCTTTGCTCTACAGCATTACTTTGCATGAGCCTGAGGCTAAGACACCGATCAGCCATAGCATTAAACCCACTGACAGGTGACGTGATTATCATTGATGATCTCATTACAGTGGCACCTGTCAGGGGCGGGGTTTATTACACAGCAAGAGAACAGTCAGCTCCTGAAGTTGATGTGTTGGAAGCAGGAAAAACGGGCGAGTGTGAGGATCTGAGCGACTTGAACAAGGGCCAAATTGTGATGGTGAGATGAGGAGGTCTGAACATCTCCAAAACAGCCCATCCTGTGGGGTGATCCCAGTATGCAGTGGTTAGTACTGAACAAAAGTCGTCCAAGGATCCAAAGGACAACCGGTGAACCGGCGACAGGGTCATGGGTGTCAAAGGCTTATTGATTCACATGGGACACGAAGGCTAGGCCATATGGTCCAATCCCACAGAAGAGCTCCTGTAGCACAAACACACTATGGGAAGAAGGAGCGGCGGTGTGACGCTCTGGGCAGTATTCTCCAGGGAAACCTTGGGTTTCTCATCAGTTCTCATCAGTGCTGATGATACTCAGGTTTACAGACCCCACACGCACATTGCCTCCATCAGCACTAGTGAATAGTTAAACGTCCTTAAAGACTTGGATGAATTCTAAGACAGTCTGAGTTCAATCAGACTTCATCCTCATTTACACTGAAGGAAATCACACGCTGCTCGTTATCTGTCCTGGGTTTGATTACATTAAAACTCAACTCACATCTGAAGCCTTGGTGTTACATTGGACTCCATGTTCTCATCTCAAATCACGCCTTAAAGACGGCATTCTTTCACCTGAACAGTGCTGCCTGGCTTTCTGCCTCCTTTTCTCCTTCTTCAGTGGAGGTGCTCATCCACACTGTTCTTATCTCCAGGCTCAAATCCTGCATTTTTGTTCTTTACAGACTCCCAGTGGAGCATCTCATCGGGCTACTGCATGTTAAGGTTCTCACCTACACAGGAGTGTGTGAATACATCACACCCATGCTCCAGAAGTTACACTTCCTCCTTCTTCCCTGCAGTATATACTGTAGAAGATACTTCTTCTGGCCTTCAGCTCTCTGCATGGTCTCCTAATTTTCTCCCCTCCTTCTCGCTTACACCACTGCACGCACACTTAGATCCTCCGACTCTCACCTGCTTGCTGTCCCGTCCCTTCACCTCTGCACTGTAAGACTCGTGATTTATTGTTGATGGTTTATAAATGATGTGTGTGTTGTGATGGTGTAGAACATGCAGCTGTCCCTGCTGACGGAGCAGGGGATGGGCAAAGCCGTGCAGGAGTTTGTGGATAAAGAGGAACGAGACGCCATTGAGGAGCTCATCAGCTACCAGCTGGAGAAAACGCAGCGCTACCTCCGGGAACGACACGTGGAGGCCACAGAGGAGAAGATCGACGAGGAGGTGAGTAAAGAACTCCATATCGTACTTTTTATCTGTTTACAGGTATATTTAATGTTCTGTGAAACACGTTTAATCACTTACATTATAGCAGCTATAAACACTCGCTCCATCACCAGCCGCTTTATTCTCTCAAAAACACTAAACACAGCTTCTCACGTTCCTGAGAAACTGTAAAGAAGTGTAAACTCCTCTGTCCTGAAGATGTTGGAGAACTTAAAGTTCCAGCTTCACCTCTGACTGTTACACAGCGCTGACACTGGAGACTCCTTCCAGAAATGATACGTAAACTCGAAAAAAAATCCAGACAAAAAGTCGCCGTCTGAATGTTTACTCGTGTGATCTGCACTCTGAGCACATCAGCACGTGGAAATAAATCTAATTCACACGCAGTCCAGAGTGACGTGCTGATGGAGGGAGAGGCAGAGAGAGAGAGGTAGATCAAAAAAGAAAAGAAAAGATTAATCAGGAGTAAAATTATTAGGGATAAAATTAGCTCAGATGTTTAAAGTCTTTAGTTTTCTGTGAAGCTGCTTTGTGACAGTGTCTGGTGTTAAAAGCACAATGCAAATAACCTGACTTCATCAGCAAGTAAAAAATAATTAAATTAATTTAATCAGATGACAAAAATCTGCTTCACTTCATTATTCATCTACTGTAAAAACATTATTATTATTATCCATCCATCTATCTTCTGCCGCTTATCCGGATCCAAGTCACAGGGGTAGCAGCCCAAGCAGAGCAGCCCAGACTTGAGGGAAATGATGAGGAGGAGATGGAGATGATGAGGAGGAGATGGAGATGATGAGGAGGAGATGGAGATGATGAGGAAGAGATGGAGATGATGATATGAGGGAGATGATGAGATGGAGATGAGGAGGAGGAGATGGAGATGATGATATGAGGAAGATGAGGAGGAGATGGAGATGATGAGAAGGAGATGGAGATTATAAGATGGAGATGATGAGGAGGAGGAGATGATGATATGAGGGAGATGACGAGGAGGAGATGGAGATGATGATATGAGGGAGATGATAAGATGGAGATGATGAGGTGGAGGAGGAGGAGGAGATGGAGATGATATGAGGGAGATGATTGATGATGAGGAGGAAATGATATGAGGGAGATGATGAGGAGGAGATGATATGAGGGAGATGATAAGATGGAGATGATGATGAGGAGGAGATGGAGATGATATGAGGGAGTTGATGGATGATGAGGAGGAGGAGATGGAGATGATATGAGGGAGATGAGGAGGAGATGGAGATGATATGAGGGAGATGATGATGAGGAGGAGATGATATGAGGGAGATGATGATGATCCTGTGTGTGTCTCCTCATCCTCACAGTTGAGTCCTGCATATCAAATACTCAAAAGAAAAGAATATAAACACTGACCAAAGAAATGCTTAAATACCGACAGTGAGACTGAGCTTTACATTTGGAACCTTGCTGAGACGTAACCACAGCAACCATCGGTGTAACAGCATCCTGCTGAATTTTACTTTTTCATATCAGCCAGGCGTGATGGATCTTCAGCTCCTCCTCACAGTGAGGCTCTTCAGTGAGACGCCGGTGAGTGTTTATCGTACAGAAGGATGAAAACTAATCCCACAGCACTGAACTCGGGATTCTGAGGCAGAGGTCAAGTAGCGACTTTAACGTTTCTGACGTCTTCAGGATCGGGACAGAGGAGTTTACATGTCTCTGTGGTTTCTCAGGAACGTGATAAACTGCATTTTATTATTGTTGTGAGAGAATTAAGAGCGGCTGCTGACGGAGCGAGCGTTCCTGAAAAATCTCTCATTCAAAAGAGTTTTTCTGTCTATTTTTCCTTTCCAAATACTTTTCATCTCGCCGAGTTCAGAGCTTTAGCCGGTTTCAGCGTTTTATTCTCTCAGGAGCATGAATGGATCTGTTTTTATATTTCACCCCCTCACACTGCACCACACACGAGCTGCTGATCAATGCGTCCTGATTATTATGCAGTGGGAAAATAAGTATTCAACACGTTTAATATTTCTCTATTAAACTGATTTCCAGTGCAGCTTTTCACCTGAAATGTTAATCAGACATTGCTATTAACTCTATTAAGCATGACTATCTGTCCTGCAAGAAACATCTCATGATGTTTGGAGGCACAGAGCTCTCCCAAGACCTTCACAACAAGATTGTAGAGCAGCACAGCAGTGGCCCTGGACACTGACGGATCTCTCAACTCATGAATGTTCCTATAAACACCATCATGACCGTTAATCTGCAAGCGGAAGGAACATCACTCAACCATCAACAGGCCACAAACAGGAGCTCCTGGTCTTTCAGAAGAGAAGCCCAAGAAGTAAGGCGCGCTCAACAAGAGCTCTAGAAAGATCTGGAAGCAGTGGATACAGTTATCATAGAGAAAACAAAAGGCAGTGCAGTCCACAGCCACGGTCTCCATTCTCTCTACATCACCCTAGAAGAGTCCATTATTGAAGAAAAGCCATGTCGAAGTTTGCTACAGAACATTTGGATCTACAGAAGTCTGTAGATTACTGGGAGAATGCAGCGTGATCAGACGAGACAAAAAAAAAATCTAACTTTTCATCAACAATACAACTGTAAAAATAAAATATCACCTAACAGTAAAGTTCTGAGGTGGAGCATCATGGTATGGGGCTGGTTCTCTTCTCATGGTACCATCAGAACCCAAATTATTGAAGCTAAGATGAGGATGAGACGTGGGTGGACTTTCCAGCAGGACAACGATCCAAACACACTGCAAAGGAAACTCTCGATTGGTTCCACAGGAAGAAGATAAAGGTGTTGGAACAACCCGGTTACTCAGCACACTGAAACCCAACAGAATTTGTGTAAAATGAACTGAAGATTTTATTTAAAGACTGTTGGTGTAGAAGAATGAGTTAAAATCCCACCTGAACTCAGAGATTAGTCTCTTCATACAGGAAGCATCTTAAAGCCGTCACTGGGAAAAAAAAAACTTCTCCACCAAGCATTAAACACGGTTCAGTTGGCGTGTTCAGTACTTTTTGTCCCGCATCGCTCCACAGAACATTTTCATGGATTGGAATCTGATCATTTCTTTTTGTGTGCCATTTTATTGAGTTAATATTAATGAAGACAATCTGCTGAAGTGTTTGTGTGAAACCTGCCCCGGAGACGTGCTGAATGGAAAATCAGCTGAAGTGCTGGATATTAATTTCCCTCATTGTGGTTACAGGAACAAACTCAGGTGCAGTAATGTTGGTTCCTGCAGTGACACGACACCGCAACGCTGCAGACAGACACACCGTCCACTGTTGCCATGGAGACAGCACGTTAGGTTCCCTACCTGCATCTCAAACACACAACCACTTAAGAAGAACAGCCGGGGGGGTTGAAGGTCTTCAAGGACTCATCAGGGTTCTGTAAGGGTACTTCAAGAGCTTTTAAGAATCTTTAAGGATTTTTTTAATGGTTCCTTAAGGGTTTTCAGTTTCCCAAAAGAAGGTTCTACTTGGGAAAAATCACCGATGCACTTTGTTTTAGGGTTCTAGATAGAACCTTTAATGGTTCCCTGTATGAGGGACAACCAAATAACCCTAAAGTGTTCTGAAGGCAGCATGAGGAGAGCCGGGTTCTAGAGTTTTAATGTAATTAAATTTAATTTGTTTATTTATTTTAAATTTTAAGAAAATTAGACTTTATTCTGTTCCCCAGTTGAGCTTTGGTGAAGTTTTAGCAGTGTTTTAGTAACACACTCTTTTTATTTATTTATTTTAATATGTTTAATTTCTTTTTCTACAAAATGAATCCTTCGTGCCTTACGATTCTTCATTTATCTCTGATGCGCTCCATGTCGTAATTACATCGAGTGAATTCAGGAGTCAATAAATAAAAATAAACATTGTACCAGACTTGTATTATGTGGCTAAAGGTCTGAAAATTAATTTGGATTTGATTTATTTTAAAGCTGGTTTTGTAAATATTGCATGAATTTGAATCAGAATATTTTCACAGTGAGATTTGTTCAGACAAGAAAAAATAAAAAGCCATTAATTCTGTTGTTTTTCATGAATTTTTAAAATTGGATGTTAAAAGCAGCAAGTGTTCACGCTGAAAATAATCCTGATGTAGAAAATAGAGGAGGAAAAAAATCAAAAGAGATAATCTCAGTGTGCATTAAACTGAAACGCTGAGGGGCTGGGAGATATTCACCCCGGAGTCACAGGCACATTAATGCTTATTTTATACCCTGATGTGATCAGAAGAAATCATTCACACACACACACGCGCACACGCGCACTGAATTTCAATTTTCAGTGTTTTTTTTTGTTCTCTTGTTCAGCGCTGAAATAGGAAGTGGAGATGTTTTGGATAACATCTGAATGGAAATAAAATTGGTGTTCAGACTCGTCCTCTCTTATACGCTTCATCAGAAGCGCTGTGCGAGCCTGGGCGTGACTCAGACTCTGTGATGAAGCAGGAGGTTAATCAGCGTGGGATATGAGGTTAACAAGGCAACCCAACATCTTTAGAGTCTGACTGGACGTGTGACGGTCAGAGAGAATTAACTCAATTAAAATACACCTCATTTCCTGTTTCACTGTGTCCCCGATGACTGAAATAATCGAGAGAGAAAAACAGGCATGTTCTCTGTGTGGGAGGGGCCTACACTCTGTCCCCTGTCAGTCACAGTGACGCTCGCGTCCGTGAGCTCATGTATGCGGAAGAGGGCAGATAGTGCTTTTCTCCTGTCGTATGATTGGCAAGAACTGAGTGGTGGGCGGAGACTGTCCAAGACTAAACTGGGGATGAGCCAAATCCAGAAGTTCCGAGTGATGATGAACTGGAGAAATTCAGCGGAGTTTGAGGAACTGAACAAGTTCAGGATTTGTATAAAGCTGTGTTCAGAGAATTGAAATGTGTTGTTATAATTCTGAGTGACAAAAAAATACTTCTTGTTTGTTGTTTCTTGGTGTTTCCATGGGAATAGTAAATTCTGGTTTAGACCACGCCCACTTCCAGTTCAAATACAGATACGGTGGTATTGTGTTACACCTCAGTGTAATTCTATATCTTTCCAGATATTTTTCCGACATCATTACACTTTTGGTTTTTCTTTTCTTTTGGCTTTGTTACCGTCAGCGGTGCGTTTACAGCCACACAGGGAGTGTGAGAGAGCCGGCAGTCTGTAGACATCACACAGGATTATTGGAGCATATATGCAGCTTTTACTGTGACTCAGAAAGTAAATGGCTTCTGGTGTGTGTGTGTGTGTGTGTTTTCTCAGATTCGCCATTTTCGAGACTCAAAGAAGAACACAGTAGAGGAGGATGAAGAAGTGCAAGAGGTCACACACACACACACACTTTGGACTGACTGAAAAATGTAACAGCTGTTCTGAGTGTGTAAATGATCCAGATGTTCACACTGTGGCGGTGTTTAGGCGATTAACCGGGCGAGAGCTCACAGAGACCGCGCCAATCCTGTAGGAGACGACGATTTCAACCAGTTAGACGAACCAGCTGATGTTGCCATGGATTCCGATGAGGACGACGCCCCTGTGCGGCCGGTTCGTGGAAGAGGGCGGGGCTCCAGAGCAAGAGGAGGGAGGGGCCAAAGCAGTGCAGCAAGAGGAAGAGCACGAGGTAAACACACCTCCACGTGCACACACTCCGCCCAGAGTCCATCACGTCCTGACATTCAGCCTCACTAACGCGGCTCCAGCACTCTGTCCTCCATGTTTGCTTTTCTGAGCTGTGATCTGATTGGTCGAGAGCTAAAAACATGTTTCACTTTTCAGAAACATTTTTCACGTCATGCTCTTCTGCAGCATCTGCACACAGAGACAAACCACTTGCAGTAACATCACTGTTGCTTAGCAACCAATGAAAAACTTATGCTGTTATCAGATATGACACTATGACTTCTCAGCGAATCAGAATGAACCGTCGTGTAATATTCCAGACTGTCGTTATGCTGTGCCGGCGCGTCCTGATCCTGATGGGATTCCAATCTCTCGTTGTTCCCGAACTTCCTGATTTACACGTTAACGATCATGTTAATGATCACTGACTGACTCAGCATCTTAAATACTACACTTACATGCAGAAAATATTCCGCATTTTGTTTTTGACGTTATTCTGAAAAAAAACAGCATTCCTAGGAAGCTGTTTCCACTAATATTCCTGTTTCCATGCAGCTGTGTGGACTCTGATGAGTGTAAAACACCCCGTGTTGTGTTTTTTTTTTTTAAACACACAGAGCTGAGTGTAAACAGGTGAGAGGCCGTGTGTTACAAACCGCCGTTAAAAACCCAACTGAGACCCAGAGAGCGCTCCGAAATCCCAAATAATATCAGCATATCCCATGTCTTAATCAGCAAATGCTAAGTTCGGAATAAGCCAGCCAGATCCGAATGGAATCTGCTGTTTTTAATTAAATTTAGAAAATTGGGATATTTGGAATAACAGTGCTGATTAGAGCTGAAGCACCGTAAATGTCAGGACTTTTAATTTTCTGATGTCTGATTGCAGCTAATTAACATCAGGAGAATTAATTTCTTCACGCCGCAGAGAACAAACAGCCGAGAAACGACAGAAAACTTGCCTGCTTCTTCTCAAAGGCACTTTTTAAACCTTGTGTGTAAATTCAGTTCAGATTTGACGTCTCACACACGGGCTGGACGTACGATGTGATCGTTAACGATCCGCGATCGGAGACAGAGATCCGACTGGATAATTTAATCTTCTTGTGTTCTACGGAACGTTAGATGTTTGTGCCACTAGGATTTGGATTTTGTAGATCTGAATTTTTGTGATTTTGTTATAAATTCTATGTCAGCTTTTAAAGCTGAATTCACTGAAATGAATTTTGATATAAAAGTGAATTAAATTTTTAAATATTCTGTTGTGCAAAAACTCACAAGCTCGTACCTCTGACTCTGCGCCTAACACGCTCAGTTCTTTAACATCAGACTTGCATTAAAATCTAAACAATGCTGCGTTCGAGCACGTCAACAAGAAAATCAACAATTTCAGCCAATCAGCAGTCAGGAATCAAGGCCCTGATTAATCTGAGTTTAAAATGTAATTTTCAATTTTTTTTCCTTTTCTTTTTAGAGTCAAATATAAAATTCTTATGTCAGAATTTGATGTATCATTTCTAAATACATAAAAATTCACATTTCAGATTGAAACTGTGGCACGATATAGACGTGAGCTTCAGGACTGATGCGTCCTTTAAATTATTAATTTGTTTATTCTATATTTTTTGGGGAAAATGAGCAGCTAAATTCATGAGGAAATGCTGTATGAGTGAGTGAACGAACACCTGCGGTTTCTTCAGTCCCTCTTTTATAACATTCTTTTGTGTTTTATTAATAATTACAGAATCATTTTCAGCAGCGGATTTAATTTTAAGTTTTTGAAAAGAAATTAAAATGTTTTTATTTCTAAGAGGATTCTTTTTCAGTACTAAATTGTTTTCCCCGGACATTAAATAAAAGTATGTACGGTTTTTGAGGACG
>JAOBAM010000016.1:1169327-1185459 GCA_025212355.1 Notarius kessleri
CTTTTAACTGGATTTCTTTCTTTCTTTCTTTTTAAAACCAGTTCTAAGTGAAACCTGATGAAACCTGATGACTTTTGAATGTGACAGTTTTTTATCTGCTGTTAAAATCATTCATCTTTCTGATTGCGACAGTGAGGATCGTTTTATTATTTCCTTCATGCGAGTAATTTTTTTTCTTCTCTTTTCTTTAATAGAAAGCGTCCACTCAGACCTCAGACTCCTGCTGGAGTTAGAGTTTGGATCACTGCACCATCGTACTGTTGATTTTTGTGCCTCTTTGCTCGTCTGATTCTATTTGATCTCTTTGTGGTGAGAGGCCATGGGTCCGTTCAGGTCTCATCCGAAGCTCACTGATGACCACCAGAGTCTGATGGACATGGACAGAACCAGCTGCATGTCAACAAACATCTTTGAGGTTTCACATTTTATTCTGTTCAAAATGATTTTATGCACATTTGCACCCTAATGATGACTAATTCATGTTTTTTCCCCCCCAGTGGGCTTTGGAGGGCAACGCCCTGGCACTGGAGGACGACTCGAGTAATCTGAGTGTGCGAGATGATGGCGGTGCCTCCCCACTTCACTATGCCTCCTCCAGAGGCCACGTCCACGTCATCAACCTCATCGTCCAGCTCGCCGGCTCACAGGGTCAGATCTGAGTTCATCCGAGAGAAAAACAACCTCGAACATCATCTCTGAAGAATTTATTCACTAAACTACAGGGTTTTTTTTTGTGCTTGTAGAGTTAAAGCATTACGTCAGTTTCACTGTAGACCTCTGGAGCAGAAATTACCCAGAATGCACTGCTGCTTTTGAAATCTGTAAACATTTTGAGAAATTCCTCTGGAATACGATCATAAACAGGATCAGGATTACAAACGAAACTTCATGAAAATTTTAGTTTGATTTTTGGGAAAATTTACATAATTTCAGACCTTTCCACTCTAGTGCACGTGGTTTATAAGGTTAATTTAAAAAAACGTGTACTCGCAATGACACATCAATGGATATTTTATATCAGGAAACATGTCATGACATGATAATGAAGTGGGTGGAGCTTAAAACCTTATTCAAAAGTGCTAAGTATTAGTTAATGCAGTGGACAAAAATAAAACCAGTGAAATAAACACGTTACTCCGGAGTTTGGACATTTTCACTCCTACAGTTTAAGAGAAGACGTCTTATAGATGCAATTTATCAAAAAAAACCAAGAAAAACATTGTTATTTCGACCTGTCGGGTCTTGAGTAAGAGAAATATCTGAATCCTGAGGATCAGCAGCAAGAGCATTCCAAACTTGAAACAATATCAGAAGTCTTTGTATTTCCAAAATAGAAATGTTCTACTTTATAAAAAAAAAATGCAGATTCATTCTATAAAATGCAGAAACTTTCTACTTCCTGAACCGGAGCTGGTTGAAGGATACGACTGAGAGTGTGGCTGGAAGTGCATTAAAGTTCCGTTAATCTAACGTAGAGGATATGGACACATGATCTAACCTCATGATCTTTCACATGGACTGCATGTTCCTTATCTTGTTCTTATCAATGTTCTAAAAATGGAAGTTCTAACAACAACATCAGCGATATGACTTTGGCAGGATTCTTATCTACAGATAGCGTTATTGTAAAAACACCCACGCCGAACGAGTTCTGATTGTTCTGGATCTGAGGGAAATTCAACAGCTGTTCAGGTTGAAATACGTGTACAGATGTAAACTGGGTGTTATTAGAATGAGAATGAAAATGAATGCCATCTTTCTTCATGTACAAGGTTGTGCACGATCAAATCGAATTGTGAAATGATTCTACACAAATTCTACTGAAATTTCTACCTGGTTTTGGTCTGAAAACATGGACACACTTCTGTAGTTATCTATGCACGACTACATTACTGAGAACACTATTCTGCGTGTGTGTGTGTGTGTGTGTGTGTGTGTGTAGAGCTGGACGTTATGGATGATGGAGGAAACACTCCTCTGCACTGGGCCGTTCAGCAGGATCAGAGTGGAAGCTGTTCGGTGCTGCTGAGTCTCGGCACAAATCCCAACATCCTGAATAAAGCGGCTCTCTCACCTCTGCACCTCGCCGTCAGCCTCAGACACAACCACATCGTGGAGGTACCAACGACATCAAACACATCATTCCTCTGATCTGTTTATACGTTAGTTCCATTTAATATTGTTTAACATCCAGAAAACAAGTCGCTTCCTGTTCTCACTTACGTTATAGAAGCTATAAACAGATGTTCCTTCACCAGCCTCTGGAAAATCACAGCTTGTTATATCACGTTACAGAGAAACCGCAAAGAAGCGTAAACTCTTCTGTCCTGATGATGTCAGAAAACTTACAGTGCATTTTTAGTCATGGATGTCGTCATTTCCACCAGTTTCTCCTCAATTTGATCTTGGCCAACTCCTGCCCACCATCCAGCTCTCCCTTACCATGCGACAGGTACCACCCAGAAGGGGCGGGGCATCATGGCATCTTTTTGAACTGCTACTCGTGTACAGCATCACACGCGGAGGAAAGCACTGTCTGCCCTCTTCTGCATACATGAGCTCACAGACACCCACGATTGGGTCTGTCACTGTAGTGTTGCTCTGACTGACAGCACAAACACAGAGAATGCCCCTCCCACTCAGACAGCATGGCCGATTTTTGTTCTCTCCTGGACTCCCAGCCTTCGATTAACGGTGGCATCGCAGGGATTCGAACTCACAATCTCCAGACGAACACCAACACGAAAGACTCCTTCCATAAATGTTATATAATAAATGTGTCCTTAGAGAAAACTTCACCATGTCAATTAATTATTAATCTGTTTATTATTAATGGAGCGTCTGCTGGACACGTCCCCGTGAACGAGCTGTTACTATAGAAACATCATGTTACATGAAAACTGAGATGATTCATTCATATGGCTATAAATCCATTTGCTCAGAAGTGAAAGCTTCAGCAGGGGCATTGATGGAGAAACGGTGAAAATGTTTCTGCAAAGTTAATTTTGTGGTGATGAAGTAAAGGAAATGTACTGTACACGCTGTTTAGACTTTCAAAACAAGAACAAGAAATTCACACGTGCTAATCTGCTTTCTTTTTTTTTTACAGCAACTCGTGACACACAGAGACACGGACTTGAACCTGGAGGGTGACCTGGGAAACACACCTTTAATCCTCGCCGCTTCAGTGGACAACCACGAGGCGCTTCTCATCCTGGTAACAAAAACCCCTAAATTCCTCAGACTTTTCCTCCGGTTCAGAGCGAAACACGTGAAACAGTTCAGAGCGAAACACGTGAAACAGCTCAGAGCGAAACACGTGAAACAGTTCAGAGTGAAACACGTGAAACAGCTCAGAGCGAAACACGTGAAACAGTTCAGAGTGAAACACGTGAAACAGCTCAGAGTGAAACACGTGAAACAGCTCAGAGCGAAACACGTGAAACAGTTCAGAGCGAAACACGTGAAACAGTTCAGAGCGAAACACGTGAAACAGTTCAGAGTGAAACACGTGAAACAGTTCAGAGTGAAACACGTGAAACAGTTCAGAGCGAAACACGTGAAACAGTTCAGAGGGAAACACGTGAAACAGCTCAGAGCGAAACACGTGAAACAGTTCAGAGCGAAACACGTGAAACAGTTCAGAGCGAAAACGTGAAACAGTTCAGAGCGAAACACGTGAAACAGTTCAGAGCGAAAACGTGAAACAGCTCAGAGTGAAACACGTGAAACAGCTCAGAGCGAAACACGTGCGACAATTTATCCTCCATTACAGCAGGCAAATGAAAACAGGAAGCACTGACCATATAAGGAAACTTATGAATATGAAGTGTAAACTGAGACATCATAAAGACATGTTTTTTTTTTAAAGGATGTTAATTTGTTTTAGTCCACAAATATTTCCATTAACAACTTATCACATGCTTGAGCATGATAATATCTCAGAGAATTAGGAAAGATTTGTACACACACACACACCTAATAAACACTTCTGTAATATTTTTAAAGCCATTTAATATTCCTGTAAAATCAATTATTCATTAGCAATCTCAATAAACGCTCTTCACTTCCTTTCCTAATCACTGTGAAGTGTTTTACGTCTCCAGAACATTTATTTATTCCTTTACTATATCGTTATTAAAAATTAAATATCTCAAATAAAGTCAGATTTATCTGATATTTCTCTTTACACCACAGCGCTGTTGAATTCTGGATTCTGAAGTCAGATTATTGTTTCTATAGCAACAGTTCATTCATAGGGGCGTGTCCAGCGGACGCTCCACTGATAATAAGTGGATTAAAGAATGTGTAATCAGTGATACGGTGGCGTTTTCCTCTTGTAAGGAGAAATGTGTTTCTGGAACATTTCTGGAAGGAGTCTCCAGTGTCAGCTCAACACTTCTTTTCGTTTTTCTCTGTTGCATGACAAGCTGTGTTTTTTTTTTTTTTTACTTTCAGAGAGAATAAAAAGAGGCTGGTGAGGGAATGACTGTTTATGGGAACTTATTTATTTCATGGGTGCTCCACAATATTACACATAACTATAAATGGATTAAAAAACAAACCACATTACATCATTTTTTAATAAGTAACAAAATTGTAATCAACCAGTGCAAGAACGGCGCCAGACTGTGCTGCCAGAACAAGCTGGGTCACTTCCCCATCCACGCCGCCGCCTTCGCAGGAGCCAAGAGATCCATGGAGGTGGTTCTCCATAAAGGTCTGTGTGTCATCTGTTTGACTTTATATATATATATAATAAACAATATAATCTATGAAATTATCAAATCTTTTTGTATAAACAGGAGAGGAGGTGGGCGTGACAATCGAGACACACATAAACTACGTGGACAAATCCATCAGTAGTCCTCTTCACCTGGCCGTACATGGAGGAAACCTCGAGGTCATCAAGCTCTGCATCACTCACGGAGCCAAAATCGACCAACAGCAGGTAGAGAAATCAAGAGCAAACACCAGATACACACCAGATCCTTCTGGAGCGACGAGGCTGACAGAAGTCCTGTTAGCCAATAATTTGACTCCAGAAATAAAGGCATGAAAGAGCAAAATGTTTTAGCGCAAGTTCATAACATGAAATTTGAGATGTTTACTGAAGTGTCTGTTCTCTCCACGCTCCCCAGTGTGATAAATCCACCGCTCTTCACTTCGCGTGCGCTCAGGGAGCCATTGCAGTCGTGAAGGTGATGCTCCAGGCGTACAAGAGAGTGTGTGACATCATCAACATCACCGACGGAGCGCTCCAAACACCGCTACATAAGTATTCACACACATCATTGTTGAGTTCTGGATCGTGATTGGTCAGAAGGTGTTGATTAGTTTTCTAACACAGCAGCTCACTCGTTTTCTTGCAGGGCGGCCATTTTTGACCATTACGAACTGGTGGAGTATCTAATCTCGCAGGTGAGAGAGTCTAAGGAAGCACAGTGGCGTAAATATTGCACACAATGTATTATACTCTGAGCGAACAATGCAGCTAGTTAGCACAGGCCACTAGCTTGTATAGCTCATTCGCACTGTGACTATCGAACAGTGCAGCTAGTTAGCTTGGTGTCAATCCAACTTGTGACATTCTGCCTAGCAAACAATGAAGTTAATATTCAGTCTCTCTAATTATCACTCTGACTTGCTAAAATGCAGCTAGCTAGCAGCCTAGCTGTCTGTCCATCCAGCTAATTATCTCTCTGTCAGTTTAGAAAAAGAAAAATATATAGTTGGCTTCTTTGCTAGCAAACAGTGTGTTTCAGGGCGCTGACATCGACTTCACCGACTGTAAAGGCCACTCTCCACTGCTGCTCGCGACCAGCTGCGGCGCCTGGAGAACCGTTAAACTTCTGTTGTCACACGGTAATCTCCAGCCAACTCTTTATGAAGATTCACCAAAAGCAAAGGAAATAAATAATCATAAAAATGTTTTGGTTTTTTTTTGGTGTCAGGTGCTGATCTGACAGTTAAAGACAAAACTGGCTGTAACTTCCTGCATCTCGCCATCTTGCAACCTCGAGGTCTGAAGAACCTTCCAGGAGATGTTCTGCAGGTGATTCAGACTCACCGCTTTCTGAACTTCATCTTCATTACAGCGCTGATCAAGATGTTCTTCGTCTCATCTTGGTTCTTCATCTCTCTCTCACACACACACCAGCGTTTCCTATGAAGAATGAAGGTACAATAAACAAAACAACAGGGTTTTACTGCCACCGAGTGTTCACTGAAAGTGCTGCCACGACCTGAAACATGACAGTGCAGTCGAGCTGCAGTTCAGTTCGGTTTTCTCCACAGTCTTCTCCACTTCTCCTGGCATATTCACCACCCTGATCAGCTTGAGTGAAGTTCATTAGATGATCTCATAGATGATTATCACATAGTCCTCAGAAGCAGAATTTACTCTTTGCAGTTTCTTTTTCAAAAGAATGACCCAATAGCAGATGTTTATGTTTCTATCACAGGATGATTTTTGACTTATTGTTGTGAAAATCTAACGTTGCAGCACGAGAGTGTGAGAGAGCTGCTGAATGATGAAGACTCAGAGGGCTGCACTCCTCTTCACTACGCCTGCAGGCTGGGAATCCCCGACTCAGTGAAGAACATGCTCGGCCTGGACGTCTCACTCAACCAGAAGTCCAAGCAGAAGAAATCAGCCTTACACTTTGCAGCTGAGTAAGTGGATTAACGGAGGAACCTTTAGAGGAACCTTCAAAATGTGTGGTACTAAAATCATAATTGGTGTTTGTGAGGTTTATGCAGTGACTGAAGTCTGGACATCTAGATTTAAGGACATAGAAGCTTAATGGGCCCTCATCTCCAAGAGTAAATGTCTGATCTGATCTGTAAGAGTTGAATCACTGATTTCTATGAGCCAGAAGTTCTGATCTGATCTGTCCTTCCTTCACAAGAGCACTGCTGTATTTGAACAGTAGCTTTAACGACTATGAACAGATCTTCTAATCTTAAGAATCGGAGGTTTGAACTTCATGAGTATAAGCTCTGATCTCCATGATTAGAATCTCTGATATCAGTGAATAGAAGCTTTAAACTCCATGTGCCAGAGAACTTACCTTCATGAGTAGAATCTCTTATCTCCATTTCCAAAAGCAATGACTGATCTTCATTAGTAGATCTCCATGCACTTTGATTTCGATGAACAGAAGTTCTGATCTCCATGAGCAGGAACTCTGAACTCCATTAGTAGACTACATCTGTTCTTCATAACCAGGAGCGCTGATCTTGTGATTATCTGTAACATTGGTGTCTGTCTGATTTGCAGGTACGGGAGGATCAACACGTGCCACCGGCTCCTGGAGACCATGACAGATACACGTCTGCTAAATGAAGGTGACGAGAAGGGCATGACACCATTACATCTGGCTTCACGCGGCGGCCACGTTAAAGTGGTCGAGCTGCTCCTCAGAAAAGGTGCTCTGTTCCACAGGTATGAAAACACACCCAGACTCATCCCCGCCCACACATGTAGCATAGTTTAAGCTTCATTAACACAAAGAGACCATTAATGTAATCACTAGGAGCTGAGGTGGAGACATACAGTATGGGATTTGAACTCACAACCTTCTGTTCATGAGCACAGACCCTGAAGCACTGAGCTGTTCCTGTTCTGTTGTGTACAGTGATTATAAAGGCTGGTCCTGTTTACATCACTCTGCGGCGGAGGGATACACGCAGACCATGGACAGCTTACTCATCTCCAACATCAAACTCCTGGACAAAACCGATGCAGACGGAGTATGTTTCAGTGTTTATCTGGGTCTGGACTCTGATTGGTCAGAAGGTGTTGATTTATTTTCTATAACAGCAGCTCTGACAGTAGTGCAGGTTTATATTAATGCACTCGTTCCAATGCGCTATCGTTTCTATAGTAACAGTTCATTCACAGGGGCGTGTCCAGCAGACGCTGGATCAAAAACGCGTGTAATCATTGATAAGGTGAAGTTTTCTGGAAGGAGATGTTTAATGGTTATGGAAGGAGTCTCCAGTGTCAGCGCGTTGAGGTAAAGTTTTGTAAGTTTTCTGACGTCTCCAGGACGCGTCGTCGTGTTTCCTCAGTGATGTGACAGGAGGCTGATGAGGGAATGACCGTTTATAGATCCGACAAGTGAGAGAACCGGAACTGACTCGGTTCATGGATGCTCCACAACATTAAAAGTAACTATAAATTATACTGCCGTGTCCTTCTTTAAGAAATTAAAAATGGTAAACATTGGCAAATTGCTGTGGTATAAGAGGAATAGTACACACAGGGGTGTGCTGTTATAGGAAAACAATCAACTTCAGGGAAGAAACTGTGCGTACTGTATATTTAAGATTACTGACTGAAAAACATTTTATAAATCTATTCATCAGCTAGTTAATATATTCACCTTTTGATGTAAGTGATAATAACTACTGGTGCATTGTGGGATGTGTTGTGGAAGAACACGGCGCTGCACTTAGCCGCGCGAGCCGGACACGTCGCTGCGGTTCGCCTGCTGCTGTCCAGAGGAGCTCAGATCCTGCTGAACCGCAGCGACGCCACCTTCCTGCATGAGGCCATACACAGCGGGAGGAAAGATGTCATGAACGCCGTGATCGACAGCGACAGGTAGGTACCATCAATCCCATCATGCACCTGGGTTACAGACAAAATCCTAATGAAGGAGACATGGCCTGTGTACCTCAGTCTTATTGAAGGAGGCGTGGCCTCTGTTAGTCTTACTGATTGAGGTGTGGCCTCTGTGTCAATCAGTCTTATTGAAGGAGGCGTGGCCTCTGCATCTGTCAGTCTTATAGAAGGAGGTGTGGCCTCTGTTAGTCTTACTGAATGAGGTGTGGCCTCTGTGTCAGTCAGTCTTATTGAAGGAGGCGTGGCATCTGTGTCAATCAGTCTTATAGAAGGAGGTGTGGCCTTTGCTTTTGTCAATCTTATTGAAGGAGGTGTGGCCTCTGCATCTGTCAGTCTTATTGAAGGAGGTGTGGCCTCTGTTAGTCTTACTGAAGGAGGTGTGGCCTCTGTGTCAATCAGTCTTATAGAAGGAGGTGTGGCCTTTGTGTTTGTCAGTCTTATTGAAGGAGGTGTGGCCTCTGCGGCTGTCAGTCTTATTGAAGGAGGTGTGGCTTCTGTGTCAATCAGTCTTATTGAAGGAGGCATGGCATCTGCATCTGTCAGTCTTATTAAAGGTATGGCCTCTTCATCTGTCAGTCTTATTGAAGGAGGCGTGGCCTCTGTGAATATCAGTCTTATTGAAGGAGGTGTGGCCTCTGTATCTGTCACTTTTATTGAATTTGCATGATTTATCATGTGCTATTTGACCCCCCCAGCTTGAACAGTTACCATTGTTTTTGGAGTGAACCACACCCACAACTTTAAACACTGAGTTACCTGTTCCACATGTTGTAGGGATGTGACTGTCAGCTAGCGCCCCCTTGTGGAGAATTTATTAAAATAATTTAATAAAGAGTTGAATAAAAGCCCCAGGTGGTGATAAAGGTCGGTGTGTGTTTGCTGTTGTAGGTGTGAGGAGGCCATCAAAATGTTTAAAGTGAACTCAGCTAAACGCTGTACTGTTCTGGACATGATCGAGTTTCTCCCTGAGTGTTTCAAGGTGAGCTGACGTTTCGAGCAGCAGTAACACATTCGGTCCACATGGATATAATATTAATTACATACATTTAATAAACAAGTGCATTTTCTTCTTACAGCATCTATTAGACACCTGCATTAAAGAGTCAGAGGAAGACGTGAACTCCTGCAGTTACTACGTGGGTCTCTCCTGTACACTCACGTGTTAATCCCTGTCTCCTGTAACCTCACGTGTTAATCCCCGTCTCCTGTACACTCAAGTGTTAATCCCCGTCTCCTGTACACTCAAGTGTTAATCACAGTCTCCTGTACACTCACGTGTTAATCCCTGTGTCCTGCAACCTCACATATTAATCCCCGTCTCCTGTAACCTCACGTGTTAATCCCAGTCTCCTGTACACTCACGTGTTAATCCCAGTCTCCTGTACACTCAAGTGTTAATCCCCGTCTCCTGTAACCTCACATGTTAATCCCAGTCTCCTGTACACTCAAGTGTTAATCCCAGTCTCCTGTACACTCAAGTGTTAATCCCAGTCTCCTGTACACTCAAGTGTTAATCCCCGTCTCCTGTACACTCACGTGTTAATCCCAGTCTTCGGTACACGCACGTGTTAATCCCAGATTCCTGTAAACTCATGTGTTAATCCCAGTCTTCTGTAACCTCACGTGTTAATCCCCATGTGTTAATCCCCGTCTCCTGTTCACTCAAGTGTTAATCCCCGTCTCCTGTAACCTCACGTGTTAATCCCTGTGTCCTGCAACCTCACGTATTAATTCCCGTCTCCTGTACACTCACATGTTAATCCCAGTCTTCGGTACACGCACATGTTAATCCCAGATTCCTGTAAACTCATGTGTTAATCCCAGTCTTCTGTAACCTCACGTGTTAATCCCCATTTCCTGTAAACTCACATATTAATCCCAGTCTTCTGTAATCTCATGTGTTAATCCCTGTCTCTCATAACTTCACGTGTTAATCCCGTCTCCTGTAACTTCACGTGTTAATCCCCATCTCCTGCTCTCTTTGATGAACAGCTGGAGTATAATTTCCAGTGGCTGCAGAAGCCAATACAGTGCGTTAAGAATGAACAGAAAGACAATTACAAACCCCTGGCTGCACTCAACGTCAGTATTTTTCAGAAAAAATGATCAGTCAATATATTCGACACGTTTATACGATGTAATAATGTTTAATTGCTGCCTTTCTCCCTCGCTGAGTTTAGGCCATGGTGGAGTTTAATCGTGTCGAGTTACTGACACATCCAGTGTGCAGGAAATATCTGGAAATGAAATGGTGAGTGATCAGGAACAGTGTAGACATCAGATCACGTGTACATCACAATCACGACAAAAACAACATGTAGATTGTACGACTCACAATGACACTATTACAGTACTGTGTTTATACCACAGTGACACTGGATTCTGGACTCTGATTGGTCAGATTACGGTGTTGATTAATTCTCTGTAACAGCAGCTCTGACAGTAGTGCAGGTTTATATTAATGTACTCATTCTAATACGTTGTTGTTTCTATAGTAACAGCTCGTTCACAGGGGCTGTTCTCGATAAATAAATTTAAAAATCAATGAAATTTTCTTTAAGGAGGCGTTTATTATGTAACACTTCAGGAAGGAGTCTCCAGTGTCAGCGCTTTATAACTTTGTACATCAGAGGTAAAGCTGTAAATGTTGAGTTTTCCGACATCTTCAGAACAGGAGAACGGCCTGCGGAGACACGCTGTTACAGGAAAATAATTAACATCAGCGTGTGTGAAAAAATCCTGAAAGTGAAACGTCGCTCTCACACAGGTATGCGTACGGCGTGAAAGCTCACCTGCTCAACATGACCATCTACACACTGGGAGTTTTCCCGCTGACCTACCTGATCGTCAACCTGCGGCCCAGCGTGAGCACGGAGAGGAACGTCACCACCGTCAACATGGTCACTACGACTCTCGACAAGGTACAGCACCACGGCAGGGCGACAATTCAGTTTATTCAACTTCCTGTTTATATCAGAAAATGCTTTAAAATTTACTTGCTAGAACATTCAGCACGTCACACGTGCAACATCATGTGTTTATATTCAGTAGAGTGTCAAAAATCTGTACCTGCTAAGTGTTAAAAAAACAAACAGTGCACAAGAACGATTTTGTTAACCCACAGATGAAATGTTTGTCCTTATTAAATGTTCACCATCTATTTATATTCCGTTGGTCAATCACAAAATATGCTAATTTTCTCCTTGAGTATTTTTTTTTTTACAGCAGAGTTATTCAATCACCACCTGCATGTTTCTGGTCCTCGCGATGAATCTTTACACAGTCTGCAAAGAAGTAGTGCAGATGTTTCAGCAGGTACGGCGATAAATTCTTCCTCACCACATTTTTTTGACGTACAATCAAATCTCCAGCTGCTACAGACGTCCAAACAGAAGTCCTGACTGATTCGTTTTCCTCCCTCAAGCGGTTAAAGTACCTGCAGGACATATCGAACGTGTCGGACTGGTGCGCGTCCATCTGCTCTCTGCTCTTCGTCTTTCCTCTCCTGCTGAACGTCAAGAAATCGTGGCATTGGCAGGCCGGAGCTCTGGCGTCTCTCGCCTCGTGGGTCAACCTGCTCCTCTACCTGCAGCGGTACACCAACACACTCACACTGCACTGGTTACACACTTTATTGTGATGAAACCTGTTCATTCAGAACAATGTTTCTGTTTTGGGTTGCAGTGCTGGATGGTTGCTCGTCTATTAGTGTATTTACAGTAAGCATATTACTCAAGTAGTTAGAGTTATAGTAAATTCCCAATTATTCATATTTTTACTCCAATAATTATGATCATGAGCTTATGGTTTTTATTTCATGAGTGAGCTTGTTCACTTATTATGGTCTTTAATAATAATTATAATAATTTATTAAAAAGCATTTCACAGAGTCTCAATGCTCTAACAATAAAAAATAATAAATGATATGAACAAATAATAAATTATAACAATAAAAGCCTATGTATATGAACTTACATGTATTACAAATTATGAAAACAAATTAGTCAAAATGAAGAGTCGTATTCAAATCATAAGACAGTTATAATAATCAAAAAAGTAATACTGTTCATAATTAATAATATTGTTCAAAAAGTAATCCAGCATTGACATGATTTTGCTAGTTTATTAGTGTATTTACGGTAGGTGAGTTGGCAGATCGCCTGTTGATTAATATGTTTACTACAGCACTTTCCCTCTGTGGTGGTGCTTTTATTGTAGGCAATTAAATTAGTTTGCTCATTGCTTGGTATATTTACGGTAGCCGTGCTGCTCCAGCAATTACGGTAGTTAGTCAAATTCTTACCGTGTCTGAAATTGCTCACTCGTTCACTACTCCCTACATAGGGAATTACTATATAGAGGACTATATATTGAGCTCACTGGTTAAATGAAAAAACGCTTTCGGACACGAGTCTTTTTTCGTCACGAATCGTATTTACGTCATTACTGTCGCACGATTAAAACGTGCCGGATCAGTCGGCTGGTGGGTTTCAAAATAATAAATGTGAGCGACACAGTTTGGACGTACGCCATCTCCATCTTACCTGTCATCTGACCCAGATGTTCACAGATGACGTATCCACACATATGCTGTGAAAATTTAAAAAAATTAATTCTGCAGTGGTAGAAATGTTTAAACTGTTACCTGATACTTACATTTGTGCACCGTCAGGGACACCACTTGGACACTGCAACAACCAGCTTCACTTCAGTTCACCATCAGACACAGCCTTGGTTTTAAAATGCGTCTCAGGTGATCAGCTCACAAGTGGACAGCACTAAATACAAGCATAAACAACCACCAGGACTCGTTCATGTAAACCGCCTTCCGATGTGGTCTGGGAGACTTTTGACCACATATCACTTGTAGTGTAAACACTAACGCGTCCACAACAAGGACGTAACAGGAAATTGCGTCATCAGTGCAGGACATGGTGGTTGTTTTGGAGACAGAGCGCCTTCGCTCATCTCGTCCTGTGCTCTTTTGGAAGCTGTAAATTCCTTTATCCTGCCAGTCTGAACAGGTGGAATATCCCTTACATGCATATTAGTTCTTGAAACATTTTTGTTTTCTTAGTTAGCTTGTGCTTTTTTCTAGTGACAAAGACTGACGTAATAACTGCACACGGGGCCTTTGAGCTTCTAGCGGAAGTGACATAAACAGAAACAAAATCTAAATACAAGTGATCAGCTGGACACCTTGAAGAAGCATCACAGACACGGATGTAAACGGCAATGTGTCTTGAGATCTGATCCCATAGATGCATTTTGAAATCAAGTGTAAAAACAGAGCCTCAGTGGATTTAGAGTAGGCACACTACGGTACAACTGCACTGATGTATATCGTATGATGATAAATCGTGATACAAATTTATGATGATTTGAATTAATTAAATAAAAAATGAATGGTGATTATTATCAGGCTGTGTAATCTCTTAGTTTTCCCTAACTGTAATTGTGTTGTTTAGACAGCAGAGGGTACAATCACATAAAACAACTGTAATACATGTGACTTCACCGTAGGTGGAAGTAATGCAGCACTAATGTCACAAAAAATGCAAATAAACAGATGCAAAATGTGAAATAGCTGCTGTGTGATTGTGTACAAATAGATTTACTCAGAGATCAGAGCTCTCTCTCTTTTTACAGACTGCTGAAAGATAATGAGAAGAGAAGCAAATAGAGGCAGAACAAATGTTCATAAAAGCTTATTAAAAAAGGAATATTTGTTAACTTTTTCATTTTTAATAAAAGGAATATTTTTAGTTAATTCGTGATTTTATATTTACTCTAACCTTTACAAATGTGGGTAAATAATTATTGTTGGTTATTAAGAAAATGAAACTAAAGTTTTGTTTTTTTATTTAACAAAAGGAAGATTTAAGTTGATAAAATAGGAAAATAAATATTGCATTTTATGGTAATAACATTTTCTTGATTTTATTTTTTTCCCCCAAAATATCATGAATCAATCTGTGAATTGGGAGAAGGGTTCCACGCTGAACCGTTACGTCAGACTGCCCGTTTATTCGGACTTCTACAGCAGTTTGTTTATCTGACCGCTCCAACAGTTAGATCGAGTCCACAAGAGATATTTTATTCCAGCAGTTTTGGTAATTTGCCTACTTGTGAGTGTAAGTTTTGTGTGTGTTACTCCAATAGTTAGGGTAGTTTGTCCATTTCTAAGTGTATTTATGGTAATTGTGCTGCTCCATCGTTTATGAGTAGTTTAATTTGATTTAATGCACAGTAGGTGGTCTAGTTCAGGACTTACGGTTCTAGCACCTACGGTCGTTTCCTAATTTGTTCGGTGTGCTCCTCCGGGAGTGACGGTACTTTACTTGTTAGCGTTGTTGTAGATGGTGTTGAGAAGTTTCATTACACGTCATTATCATGTATATATTTTTGTCATTATGTTTGTGGAACAGTGTTGAGTTTCAAGACAAGGCGTTTATAAACATGACTATATATATTTCACTTTTCACTAAAGCTCAGTAGTTTATTGGAGAGTTCATCCGTCTCCTCCTCCTCCTCGTGTGCAGGTTTCAGAGGTTTGGGATATACGTGGTGATGTTTCGGGAGATCTGCAACACGCTGCTGAGCATCATTCTGATATTCGTCTATCTGATCCTGGCCTTCGCTCTGGCCTTCTACGCTCTGATGATCGAACAGGTGAGGGCTTTTTAATCGATGATCCCAAACACCGAACACAATCCCAAGATCATTTTACCAACATAAACGCATGAACATGTAGATGAACAGAGACGAGAATATGTGTACAATGACAAGGAAATTAAAAGTTCGTGAACTTGGTTTTAATGTTCAAACGGATCCCGTGATGGCCAGGTATGATCGTGTGAATTCATCAACTCGCTCCATCATTCTGTCTTCCAGAAACATTTTGGCCGTCTGTTTCTCTCGCTGATGCAAACGTTTGCCATGATGGCAGGAGAGATCAACTACCAGGACAACTTCGAGAAACCCTACATGAACAAACGCCTTCCCTTCCCTACGCTGACGTACTTCATCTTCATTTGGTTCGTCCTGCTCGTGCCGATTCTGCTCATGAACCTGATGGTGAGCCTCATACCAAACTCCTCCTCCACCTCGCGCATCAGTGACAGTCAGATATCTGCAGTATGAAACACTCCTGAATGCTGTGTGCTTTATTGTAGATTGGTTTGGCTGTCGGAGACATCGCAGAGGTGAAGAACAACGCTTGTTTGAAACAGATAGGAATGCAGGTAAGTGCTACGACCTACATTCACGCTTCAGGGACGATATCATGTGACCTGACTGGCCACACCTCCTTTATTTAGACTGATACACACACAGTGAAGGAGGCCACATCATCATCATCATTGCTTAGACTCACATGCAGAGAGGCCACGTCTCATTTATTTAGACTAACAGGTGCAGAGACAGGTGGCACGGTGGTGTAGTGGTTAGCGCTGTCGCCTCACAGCAAGAAGGTCCGGGTTCGAGCCCCGTGGCCGGCGA
>JAOBAM010000016.1:1273523-1284655 GCA_025212355.1 Notarius kessleri
CTGTGGGGTTTCACAACTAATGTGTCCTTTTGCTCAGTTCTGTAGATTGTTATTTTATGAAAAGCTATTGAAAATTATGTTAGAAATAAAAACAAATGGAAAGCTGCTCAAGTTTTTTAGAAGTCGTTTAGGAATCACTACAGGAGCAGAGGAGAAAAAAACAACAATAATAAAACAAGACATGGTGTTGACATGAGAAGGCTGTAACTCAGACTGTCACTGCTCGAGGGCACGCGGTGGGGTGTGTGGGGTGTGTGGGGTGTGTGGAGGAATCGCTGCACTATGACTTGATATGAAGTCTTCTGACAGCTCGACTGTGACAGAAACGCACCAGAGCAGAGTGTGTGTGTGTGTGTGTGTGAGAGAGAGAGAGAGAGAGAGAGAGACAGAGAGAGAGACAGAGAGAGATCATTCAGCACACAGACAGGTAGATACTATTTTGTGTTTCACCTGAAACAATTCTTCTTTCTCTATTTAAATCTTTACTACAAGTTTCTTCACATCCTCCATTACATTTGTCTCATGTTGCCACGGTAACGACTTAACATTTCATAACATCTCATCTCAATTTACTACAGCTTGAGGTTTCAGGACGACCTGGAGGAGCAAGAAACCTTCAGACGGACTCCAGCAGCTCAGAAAAGAAAGCCCTTCAACTGACACGGGGACAACAGCCTGACCGACACACACACACACACACACACACACACACACACACACACACACACACACACTGACCACCCGCTCGACTGCTCGTCTGTCCATGCTGGCACGAAGTGGGCACTGTCCATCTGGCCTGGTCCAGCGAGCTCACACAGACATGACCGATTTAGTTTGCCCTTCTGCCGTCTGGTGATGTTTTAATACAGACAGGACGAGGGACTGCGTGTGTAAAACAAAAAATATTTTGGAACATGGCGGTTCCACAAATGAGTTATTATACAGAAAGACACAGAAAAGGCACCAATACTTTTATCTACATCAAGAAACCAAAAAAAAAAACCTATAAATATGCAAATGAGAAAAATGCCCTGCTTTGCATGCCCCACCCCTTCCTTTAGTAAATCAATGTTGCATGTTCTGGATTTGCATATTGCAACATGATTGGCTTGAATGTTTGTTACCATGGAAACCCTCAGTTACGCCTTAAATAGTAAAACACTCATGGATGATGAATACTCGAACCGCCAAACAATTAAAGCGTGGAACGCCTTGAAAGGGCGGAGCCACTAGATGTTGCTGTAGCTTAAATTAGCAAATTTTGTTGTGGTGCAGTTTAATAATCTGACATCTGAGTGCGTCTTCGTTTCCGTTTCATACAAAACATTTGATTTGAGATCTATATTTAAAATAAATCACATACTATATATTCAAGTATTACAGAATAAAATAGTATGTGTGGTGTTCTTATAGTACAATAATCAGTGACGAGGGGGTGTGATGGAGCAGAGTTACTGTTACCACCCAGGAGTTGATTATTTTCCTGTAACAGCACCCCCCCGTGGTTTCACTGAGTCACCAACAATTACAGCATTTTATTTTAAAGAATGTCATACTTTTAAATCCGTTTCTGTAGATCGTACACTGAATGAACTATTACTACGGAAATGATAATGTGTTAGAACGAGTGCATTAATATAAACCTGCACTACTGCCAGAGCTGCTGTTAGAGAGAATTAATCAACACCTTCTGACCAATCAGAGTCCAGGATTCAACAGGACTGGAGAAATTATTTGGGAAATACCTAAATTTTTAAAACTAAAAATACTCCCCATCCCGGTCTTCAGTAAACAGTCAGCGCGCCTCTCTCTCTCTCTCTCTCTCTCTGTATCAGCACGTCTCTTTGTTTACTAAGTGTGATGGTCTCGCGGCTCGGCTCTGACACACCAGCAGGAGATGGCGAGAAAGACGACAAGCAATAAACACGCTGCCTCTCCACCATCACAACAGGGTTCGGATCAAAATAAACACACAAAAGACGCATGCGGCTAAGAGACAAGTGCATACACACGCGCACAAAGACTCACCTCGTCTCCTCAGGCTGGGCCCGAGCTCCCCGAGCGTGTGAGGCGTCCAGGGCCGAGTGAAGTGAAGGTCACGACTCTGGTGTTCTCGCTCAGCTGAGTCAGATACGTCAAACTCATGGCTACGTCTTCATCCTGAGGAGCAGAACATGACACAGCGTTCAACTGTTAAAAGAAACGAGTCCAAATCACAGGAAATTTATGGCGGTGCTCGAACTATACATGCATCCTATAGCCGTGTCTCATATCTCTTAAAAGGCCCTGTAAATTTTAAAATAATTCACATTTTAGCTTTAAACTCTCGCACACCATGAGAAGGGCGTTTGAACAGAACCCTGGCATGTTCTCCGTCTCAGTTTGGGTCTTTTTGCAGGTGAGAACACAGAGATCACACCCTGAGCCAACTGTAGTGAGAAGACAATTTGATTCTGAATCGACTCACCTGCAGGAAGTTAATCAAAACACGCCATTTTTTTTTTTGTAGCTAAACTGGACAAAGGACAGAGGCTCAGAAATACCATATGCTCAGGAGAAGAGACAAAATAATGATAATCAGCTCTTTATTTATACATTATTTTCTCTGTGCTCAGGTAGTTTTCCTGATCTCCACGCACACTTGGTCACGGTTTGTTTGCTACTTTTATGTCGGCATATTTCTGACAAACAAACAAGAGTTTTGTGAGGATGTTTCAGCTCTACACACTGCTTTCATTTTTGCTTTGTTTAATTATGCACAGTGTGAAACTAAACCAAACAGCAAGCGAACCAAAAGGAAATCAATCAATTTCACTCCGATTTTGCCTCTCCAACTCTCACTCTCCGATTCGGACTCGACAAACGGACTAATAGTTGTAAAAGCATCCTTAAAGAAAGATCACATATCCCGGATGTTAAAATTTATCTGTAGCGTGATGTCAGATAAAACAACCAAATATGAAACAGCAGGCAGGCTGTAAAAGGAAGCGGTCCCAGTACAGAGCCCTGAGGTACGACTCACATAGCTGAAGCAAAAGAGGGTTTTTACACATCATCATCAGTCGAGACGTGTTTGTTGCTTCAGTTCTCTAGATGCTAAAATAGCTCACAAGCAACAGCAGCGTTTCGGCACCAGTTTAGCATGGTGCACTACACCCCACAGCAGCATTCACAACGGTTTCTCTATAAACACAAACAAAACGCTCTCAGCTCTCTTTCTGACTCAGCACACAGTCTGAAAGCGCATGAGAAGATTTGGATAATATAGTTCACGTTCATTTTGTACATTTTTTTTAAATCACAGATTTAATTTGTCGTCTTTTGAAACGACTGATGACTGTGACGACTTAACTTTGCTTATTTTTCCTTCTCTGAATCGTCCCTTTAAAAAATCTCAAGGACATGCAGGATAACAGAAGGTGAATCAGTAAATGGTGCAGGATAAACGGATCAATCCTCCACACGTTGCTCTTTATTACACCGGCTCCAGGTTGCGAAGCTTTAAACAGAGTGACAACGCTCCTCTAATTCCCCCGTCTGCCATCACTCCCGCTTTGTGTCCTGCGCTCATGAAAATGCTATCATTCCTGACGCAAAAATAATTAATTCCTCCTTATCTGGAGAGGAGCTGTTCAAGCCCAATCCGCCTAACTGGCAACTCTTTATTCGCAGGTGGAACTGACACACACACACACACACACAAAGATTAATTGCATGTCTTAAGGGGATGACTGCTATTGGAGAACACCTGAAAGATCTCTGACGGAGGAGAGAGAGAGCGAGAGAGATAACATTGTCAGAGAGAACACAGCAGCTCCCCGGTCGCACCTGCAGAGGGCATTCGCCATTGATCCTGCTGTCTCTCCGCTGCTTTCTCTTTTTCCTCTATTAAGACTGACACCATGTTATCTTCATCGCTGAGCTCTGCCTCAGCTCCCAAAAGAGACGACGAGGAGGAGGAGGAAGAGGAATAAGCTCACGGAAAAACAATACAGCTACACAACAAAAGCTGAGTGGATTCAGCAATAGGAGTTTTTTGTGCAAGGCAGAAGAAGAGATGAAGACCAACAGGCCTGTCGGGGTCACGCTGTTCTTTCAGCTCCAAAAGTAACGAATAAACCACTGGGTGGCGCTGTTAGAGTAAAAGCATGATGGAGCAGCGTTAACATTTGATTCCTGAAGCGTTTTATTCCTCTTGCACCACAAACTCTATCTTCAAGCACAAAAAGCAGAAACTCTTTACCTCTTTACTTCTGACACTGGAGACTCCTTCCATAAATGTTAAATAACTTCAGGAAAACATCACATCAATGAGATTTTTTTTAATCATCACCGTATAAAAAATTAGACAGAAGTGATTTCTTGGTGTACTTGTTAAAGGTTTGGTCACCATACTGTATTATGGAGTATGTTTTTAGCCCCACCCCCTTCCTCTGCACTGATTCGTTTAATCATGAAACCAAACGAACCCAAGGTATGGATTCTGCTCTGATTTGGACTCATGGGTTTGAAAGTGCTCAGAGAGCAGGAGATGGACAGAACACATGTACGATTACCTCCTTCATCATCATCATCATCATCCTCTTCCTACACTTTATCCCTATGCCTCCTGAAACATCTCCGGTCCGTGTTGTGCCGTGATGCTTGGTATCTGAACGTCGTCTCCAGCGTGTGATAGAAAGTTCACTCGGACCTTTAACCAACGCTCGGATCCGGACGCAGGCAGCAGCACTATCTGTGTCCGTGAGTGAGAAAGAAGGCGTGAATGTTGAGCTCGGGATATTTGAGGAGGAGATGTGAGGAAGCAGGGGATTCTGGGAGCAGTACCGAACCTGTAGGTGAGGCTCAGGAGGAAACTCCTGCCTCCTCTTCCTGTCCTGGGCCTGTAAGAGTCTCCTGTATCCCTTCTGTTTAATGATCTGCTCCCTCATACGCTTCTGTTCCTCCAAACACAGCCTGTACCACTCGGGTACACCTTCCTCCTTCTCATCTTCATCATCAGGAAGAAACCGTCCAGATGTTCCCACTGCAGCTGTGATTAATATCAGTGAAAAGGTATAAAACTAGTGTTTAATGTCTTCTGGTTGAGGATATGTACCGAGATTACAAGAATGATTTACACAAGAGAGAGAGAGAGAGAGGATGACCGGAGGAGTAAAAATAAATCCCTGAGTCTTCATTAGATCAGACGCTTCTGGTCAAGGTGTAGAGAAAGGCCAGGTCTGTTAGCTCAGCGATTGATGGACTGATTGAGTGATTGATTGATTGATTGAGGTGTGAATCTCTGAAAGAGCTCCGACAGCCGTGATCGATCCGAGCAGTGCTGCTTTGTCTGAGCTAATCATCAAACATAATGAACAGCTTTCTGAGAGGCGCCTCGACCTTGAGCTCCGAGAGAGAGAAAGAGACAGAGAGAGAGAGAGAGAGAGAGAGAGAGAGAGAGGCAACTAAACAGAGCAATCAGAAGAGAAAGAGTAGGATGAAAGAGAGATGTTGTTCAGCTTATCAGCCAGGTGCTGCTGAGTTCTCACTTTTCAAAGTCCAGTCACTCTGACAAATAATTACACTGATTAAACAGAGAGAAAGAGAGATAGGAATAGAAAAATAAAGAGAAAGGGACAACAGCATGGACAGAGAGAGATGAACAAGTGAGAGAAGACAGAAAAGAGATTGAAGAGAGACAGAGAGAGGTACATGATGTGAAAGAAGAGAGCATTAAGTTGAAAATGATGGACAGAGATAGACAGAAGTGTATAGAGAGAGACGGAGTGAAAAACAGAGACTAACGGTGAAAAAAGAAAAGACAGAGAGGCAGAAAGGCATTCCGAGTGAAAGACGAAAGGAAAAACAGTAGAGAGAGACAGAGAGAAAGACAAAAAGAGACACAGACTGATAAACCTGTAGTGGAAAAAGAGAGAGAGAGACAGACAGAGATCGAATGAAAAGAGAGAAATGAGGGGAAAGAAACAACAGGAGAAAAAAAGAGGGAAAGACAGAGAGAAATAGAGAAAGACAACTGAAGTGAGAAGGGAAGAAGAAAAGGAAAAGAATACTAGAGACAGACAAAACAGAGAGAGAGAGAAATAGACAGAGTGAGAGAATGGGGGGAAAACCCCACAACAAAACAGAAGAGAGAGAGAAATAAGGGAGAGTGAGACAGAAAGAAAAGAGACCACAAATAGCAGAGAGAGAAAGCAAGATTCAGGAAGGACAGGGAAAAAAAGACAAGAGATGGTGGAGAGAAAGAGAAAAGAGAAAGGTACAAGTGGAGAGAGAGAGAGAGAGAGAGAGAGAGAGAGAGAGAGAGAGAGAGAGAGAGAAATATATATGAAGAGAAAGAGAAATGAACAATTCAAAAATCAGCCATCTGTCTCTCACTCACTACCTCTCTCTTCCACCTGTCTTTCTCTCTCCACTACCCTATTACCCCATTTGTCTCTCTGTCTTCCCACCACCCCACTTGTCTCTCTCTCTCTCTCTCTCTCTCTCTGTCTGTCTGTCTGTCTCTCCCACACCTGTCTCACTACCCTCTGGCTGGATAAGGAGATGAGGAGTGAGTTTAGACGGGAAATCCTCCTTGACCTCCTGACCCTGATTTCTGTCAGTTGGTGTCGTCTCTGGCACGGCTCTGGCACGCCACCCAGCCCTGGCGCTGACCCGATGGCTAGCGGCGCCAGGCATCCCCATGGCAACCGGCCGGAGCCGCGTGGTGCTAATGAACGGAGTGTTATGGGCCAAGATGGGGGCATCACTCTCATCACGCAGACAGACAGCAGAAATCTGATGGACAGATGATGGGGAGAAAAAAAAAAAGAGAGAGACATTACATTTACGTTCTATTTTCTCTTTACAGTTTCTGTAAGAGTTTCTACAATCCAACAATAACAAAACGACTAAATATAACACACAGGTTTCATGTGTAAATTCTCAGATTTGTGTGTCAGTGTGTTTTTAATCAGATGAAAATGCCGAACCGTCCTGGGCCTGATGACCACCGTGCACAAAGGGGCGGGGCGGGGCAGGACAGGACGAGGTGATACAGAATGCCTCTCTGGGATGGGATGCTCGGAGAAGGAGGAGGAGGAGGGGCCTCACAGGAGCCAACAGGTGATTGGTGGATCTTCTGTGGTTGAGGTTGGATAAGAGGCGGAGCTTTAGGTTGAGGTGGCAGCGGGCTTTGGTCTGTACTGAGAGGTTTGTACACACACATCTGAGGCTTTGGAATAAAACACACACACACACGTTTATAAGGACTTGATGCACATAACAGCAAATAAAAAGAAAAAAATTTATCTATACGTACATATGGCTTCCTTATATGCACACAATAAGGAACAAAACAAAATAGAGATGAAAATAGAATTTAAAATGAATATTAATCTCAGATTAAAGAAGTGAAGTTTGGTATAATAAATTCTAAGCATTATTTACCTTCAGCTGTCAGTCCTGAGGGATCAGCAGAGATCTAACCACTAGAGGGCGGTGTAGCCTACAGTGTAGTCCAGATCCTGAATCCATGAGCAGACATCACTGTACACACACACACACTTACTGTTTCCACCCCAGTGCTGATTATTTTCCAATAATAACACGCCCTCAGGTGTTTTATTCCTCTTATACCACAACAACTGACCAACAATTTCTATTTACTCTCAGGGACGTCCATGAAACAAGTCACTTCCTGTTCTTATTTGTGTTATAACACAGCTATAAACATGCGTTCCCTCACCAGGCTCTCTTTTTATCGCTAAAAACCCCTCAGCTTTTCATCTTACTGAGAAATCGCAAAGAAGTGTAAACATCTCTGTCCTGAAAATGTCAGAAAACTTAGTTACAGGCTGTTACAAAGCACTGACACTGGAGACTCCTTCCAGAAATGTTAATAAACTTAAATATTCCTAAATTCTATAATGATCATCTGTTGGACACGCCCCTGTGAATGAGCTGTTATTATAGAAACCATAACACATTAGAACGAGTATATTAATATAAACCTGCACTACTGTCAGAGCTGCTGTTAGAGAGAATTAATCAACACCTTCTGACCAATCAGAGTCCAGAACTCAGCAGCACCGTGTCCTGTTTGTTGCAGTACAGATGTTGTAGAAGAGTGCAGTACGTAAGCGAAGTGTTTCATGATCATCGTAACTCGTTAAGTGCATCATACAGAGGATTTATTATTTCTTGGAGAATGCATGATGAAATCACTGCACCACAACGTGAGATTTTATCTGTGAAGTGTGTTTAGTCTGATTTTATACAAAAGTGACACACACACACACACACACACACACACACTGGCCACAAGGATGCAATCAAAGTCACCTTTAAATCAATAAGAGTTTTCTTTATAAACATCAAATATACAGTATTGTGTGTGTGTGTGTGTGTGTGGCTTTGCAGAGGTGATTAGTGTCTTGGACAGATTTGTTGATGTATTTTTTCTCTGTCTGTATAACACATAGTTGTTGATAAATACTGATTAAAGGCGATTAGACATTAAACGAGTCTCAGTGAAAATCCCTTTCTTCTTCCACACCAGTATGAGACTGGGGTCGGGGGCGTGGCCTAAAGTCTGAAAGTGGAGTCTGTACGTTAGAGTAGCTTCAGATGAAAATAAAATTCTTGTTTAATTTGTATATTTGGTGCCAAATGTCTCTGAAAGTCAGAGAAAGAACAAGCAGGAGGAAATCAGAACCGCATGCTCTAACCTTAAGAATGAAAGCAGAATGTTAAAAAAGAATACAAAGAAAATCAAGAAAACAGAAAATAAAGTGTGTGTGTGTGTGTGTGTGTGTGTGTGTGTGAGACTCCTGCCAGGTCCTGACTGAAGTTGCCATGCCTGGACACAGCACTGGGACCAAACAAAAGTCCCGCCCACACACCCACGGGTCGGGACGCTGCAGGTCCGAGTGTTACAGGCCGAGCCAGTGCAGCTCGAACAACCAGGATTCATACCGAGGTCATCACATCGCCAAGCAGGAGTCCTACAGGAATCAACACAACATGAATCAGGACTTGTACCAAGATTACGCCACTGATTTACCCCGGCTCATCGACCCGCGGCTGCCCCACGGTCCTCCACACGTCGCAAAAACCCAAATGAGTTCATATCGAGACAATCACACAACCAATCACAATTCATACCGGGAGAATCACAAAACAAATCAGGATTTGTTACAGAATCACTACACAGCCAATCAATTCTGGTTCCGTGATGATCAGGATCTATATCACAACCATGCCTCAAGTCCGGATCGCAAACTGTCCCAGGATTCATGCCGGAATTATTCCACCAGCAATCAGCACTCATTCCGAGATAAGGATTCACACCGTGATCACTGCACTGATCCGCCACGCACCATCGTCATCGACACTCAGCCATCCCGCGGCGCTGCTCGGAGCTGCGCTAACGGATTGATCCCGAGCGCTCAGTGCGGCTCGTGTTCCTGGTCAGATTGCCGAACTCTGATCTGCTGCATCCTCACCTGTGGCTTTTACAGCCGCCAGCAGCCCTGCGTTCCCCCTAACGAGAGTTCCACCGACCCGCCACCTAAATCCGAGCCTGAACCACGGCGACCCGAACCCAAATCCGAGCCCAAGACCACTCATCTGCCCAGTTCTGGAAGTTTCCGTTATGGAGATGTCTACTTAGCGGGTAAGAAGGTAGTGTACTCGCCAAATTCAGATGCTCCAGCTCGACGCAACAGATCCACAGCAAAGGGTGAGAGTCAAAGGCCCATTAGTAACACTAGCATTTACTCCAGAGAGGACCTGGACGTGGATGACGTGGATGACGGAGGCACCGATATCGACTCTCTAATCACCAAGAAGCTTCTGGAGCTTTATAAACTGCACCAGATTGAGCAGCTGGCCAAGTGCACATCAGACCTGTCATTCTCACGCAAGACGAACGAAATCAGTGACCTGATCAACAGCATCGCGCAAGACTACAACCTGGAGGAGCAGGAGGCCGAGTGCCGGCTCGTACATGGCGTCATTCGCATCAGCACACGCAAGTACAAGTCTCAGACTTCCAAAGGCTATAAAAGCAAAGACTACAAATCCCAGGATGCACTGCTGCAGCCAAACGGGAGGAGGGATGGGACGCTGCCGGACAGCGGCAATGAAACCATGACCTTTACCTTCAGCACTGGTGAGTGGGCGTGGTCAGAATGTTACATCACATTTCAGCTCCATTACATCAGGTCCCTACCAAAGTCAATACCATGTGACATCACAATGTACCTTTCAACCACCATGATGTCATATTTCTAAATCATAAGGTTTCAGTGTAATGAAGTTGTAGCTCATCCTTTAACCCATGACATCACTTTCTAGTCACGTGACCTCATCACATTTCACCCGAGGTTGTGTTCCAACATGGGGACATTTATTTATTTCATGTCTTGCTGTCAGCTTTGCTTTCCTCACATTTCAAGCGTGTGATACGAAGCTGATATCAGATTTATCACAGTTGAAATGTGATGTGAGCTCAGTTTTAATGTGATGAAGTTATATTTAATCCCTCGCATGTCATGACCTTCACCCTGTGGCATCACTTTATGACCTTTGACCTAATATTTGTGTCCTTCTGAAGATGAACCGGAGATGCTGGTGTCTGATTTGACGCCCTCTGATGAACTGGCGAGGAAGATCAGAGGACACAGTGGGCGAAGCGGTGAGACGCAAGACACACTCATCACTCTCTATCAAAAAAAAGTGTCCACTCTGAGAAAAAAATGGTTCTTTAAGGAATCACTGGATAGTTTTGGGTTCTGAAATGGTTCTGGTTTGACATTACGGTTTACAGTGGAATGTTCTGGGAGCATGTAGAGGAGGGTACACTCTCAGAACAAAGGGTACTAACCGTGTCTGTAGGGTGGAACCCAGAATCCTACACCTTTTATACACTTCTTCAAATCTTTTACCAGGAAGTGTACCTGGAGTGAATCTGTGACCTTTTACTCTAAAAGGTAAATATATATATGTTATTTACCAGCTGGGAGGTCCGTATCATGGAATACCATGATCGAGGTCTTGAAAGTACTGAGCGAGGCCCTCTGGACCGAGGTCAGTATTCAAGGCCGAGGTCACGGTATTTCATCATACGGCCCGACCTTAAGCTGGTA
>JAOBAM010000016.1:1423806-1439135 GCA_025212355.1 Notarius kessleri
TCTTGGATGAGCCGGTGTTGAAATGTCATTACCACTGTTTATCACCATATTATCAAAATGCTGTATTTTAAAAATTAATATGCTATTAAAAAAACACACAAAAAAAAGAACCTTCCTCAATTTGCCTTAAATAAACCGTGTATTTATTAGAACGGATTTTATCTCGGAACAAGACAAGTGCTGTCTGAAAATGGAGGACTGATTTATATTTAATCTGTGTGTGAAACATTTTGACAGTATAATTAGTAAAGCAATTAGCAAAACAATACAATCTGTGTTATATTTAAAACGTTGTAAATATTATTTTGCAATATTTACAGATATGATGCACATGTATCGTGATGTGTACTTTATTTTATTATTATTATTATTTTTTTTGGAAGGGCCACTGGGCCAGATTTTTGTTCAGCATTTATAAATATGAAATTTTTTCACAAAAAGGAAAGTAAGGAAAATTTAAATGTGTAATTAAATGTTAAAAATTTAACCATCTTTAACATGGAGTCAGTTATGTTTATTTGTAAAAGACAATAACGATGATAAGTGAATCCAGATATTTATATCCTCACCTGAATCCTTTGTGCTACAAGATGTATTTAAACATTTTTATTCAATTTTATAGCTTATGAACAGTTGCAGGTTGGAGACGGAGACAGAATCACAGACGCGCTGCAGACCAAACTCCAGCCTCATCAGTAACCACGTCAGTTCTGTCTGTTATCTAGTACAAGCACCGCCCCTTTTGTCCTGCGATGCATGATGGGACAGGTTAGTGAACAAATGGTCACTCCACATTTTATGTTGTGATCTGTACTTTAGTTATTACCTTGTAGTTTATTTATTTTCCTGTAACACCACATCCCCAAAGGGTTTATTCCTTTTTTTTTTCTTTTTTTTATCAGTGCTACTCATTTTTACAAATAATTAGAAATGTTATTGACCTAAGAACATCATTTAATGTCCAACAAACAGATTAGTTCCCGTTCTCACTTATGTTATAGCAGTAGTTCCCTCGTCAGCGTCTCTTTATTCTCTCTTCATGATCATTAAAAAAAAAAAAGAGCATATAATGTACCAGATTTAAAAAAAAAAAACGTATACAACTCCTCTATGGTTTGTTTTTCTCTTCTATGCTGCTAAGTAACTTGAATCAAACAACGACGCAAATAATTTGTCTGCAGCCTGACTGGAATATTACCTAATTATTTCCCTTAATTGACACACCGCTTAATTGCAATTAAAAATGCAAATGATGGCGCAGATCTTTGATTAATCTCTGCAAGTTCCTTGTTGGTTTGTGGATGTCCTGGAAGATTTGTGTCTGTTGATGCTCTGCTGCAATAAAACATCAAGAGACACCGTAATTAACCTTAAACACTAAGAAGAATGTGTGTTTTAATTACCGTCCTCTTGGCAGTGATGCAGCATTTGGCCTTGTCTTAGTGGTAAGTGTGTAATAATACACAAATTACATGCTAATTAGACAGAACAATGCTTTGGGATTCACAGATTTACATTTGCATACGAGCTAATTAACGTTCATTAAGGAGTGAGCTAATTACTAATTTCAGGAATAAGAGCTTGAGCATGTAGAAGCGATCTGTGCGAACAGAACCGTGTCTTTTTGTCTTATTTTATGCGATCCGCTCAAAATACTCGTAATAAATAATTCTCTGATTGATTGATTTACACAATTTAGATTTAAAATCAACGCAGTTTCTCAGCCTGAACGTTCAGGAAGCTAAACATTCTTTATGACGTTCTGTAATAATGTGCATTTAAATAGCACTAATTAAACACCATCACTGCAGAGTGTATCTTCAGCCCACTCATAATGAAGTACATACATACGAGCAATTTAATGAATTATGTAAAACTAAATCGAGCTTGTCAAAAAGAAGAAAAAAGTCACGCCCCACACAGGAGAAGAGAAAAAAAAACTCCCTCCAAATTAATAGACGTGCCAATCATTTGTCTCAGAGGAATTTCTCTGTCCATATACATTAACAAAGGTATATGACTTGTACATCAATCAGATGATAATTGCTTTTGTGTCTGCTGAAATGAAGTTAGCGCTGAGGGGCATGAGCACCGTTCCAAAAACGCCCTTTTTTTCCCCCTTCCTCAAACCTATTTTTAAAGACTTTTGTTTAAGACGCTGATCAAAAGACAGGCGCTGCAGTTCTCTTCTGATATCTCAATACACTGTCTTGAAATTGTTATTTAAAATGTGTGAGGCTGTGAATAGCGAGCTCTCCACTGTGCGTTGTGACAATCATGAAAAAGTGGCGCTTCGAGAGTTTTCCAGGATTTTAACAAGCGGTTTCTTTAGTCTTGTTGTTTGTTTGTGAATGCTGTCAGTAGGTACATCATAAACACCGTGTAGTGCTGTTAGAATAAAACACTGTGACAGTGACCGGGTGGTGTGATGAAGCAAAGTTACTCTTACCACCCTGACGTTGATTACTTTCCAATAACAGCATGTCTCCCAGTGTTTTATTCATTCTTATTTCACAGCAATTTGTCAACGATTAAAATTTTTTAATTTATTAAAGAACGACACATCATACTGTTTTATCCATTTATAGTAGCTATAAACAGCCGTTCCCTCACTAACCTCTTTTTAACTCACGCTCTCAAAATAAATAAAGCCCATGACATGATACTATGGAACCGCAGAGCATAAACTCCTGTCCTGTAGATGTCGGAAGACTTGGGTACAGCTTTAACTTCTTACTGTTATAAAATGCTAACAAACACTAGAGCCTCCTTTCATAAATTTTAAACATCTGTTACAGAAAACTTCACCGTATCAATGGTGATACACTTTTTTTTTTTTTTTAAAGTTTATTATTAGTACAGCATCTACTCTATGCAGATCGTCCCAGTGAATGACGCTGTTACTATAGAAACTATAACCTTAATATGGACCCATCAGACGTCAGGAACTTTCACGGCATTGTTTAATCCTTCAAACTTTAAGAAATCCCTGAAATCATACATTTATTATTTTAGGGATTTACAGACATAGCTGTGTTCTAGCATTTGAGTCATTTCTGATGTTTGAAAACTAAGGAAATTTGGCACAAGCATCAGACCTGCGCAAAAATCAACAAGTTATGTAGGGCGTGGTCGAGGAGCTCCATAGTGTCTCCAAACGCAGGCAGTAGTTGGGATGAAGTTGCTTGGGTATGCAGATGATTTGGTATGGTCACTGTTGTCACATCAGAGTTCACTTGGTTATATCTGACTCCGCCCAACAGGACCATGTTGAGTGGAATGTTGGATTTTCAAATTTGTTCAGAACAATTTAATTTGCATCCTTAATGAGTTCTGATACTTTAGTTCAACAAAGTCATTAAATAAATCACAAATACACATTTCTAGTTAGAGGCCATGGCATGTAATTTTAACGCATTATGCCTCATTTATGACTTTAAAATAAGAAGGGACTGCTTTGTGCTCAGTGTGGCTGAACTGTGGTTGTTAGATTAGTGAGTGAGTGCTGCTCTCTGCTGACGGGTTTGGGGAATTACACCACAGCCCGTGGACTAGATTCAAAGTTTATTTAAAAAAAAAAAACGTGTCTGGAATTTACATTTGAGTTCCAAAGTGAAAGTAAAGGAGTTATTCTAAATACAGCATGTAGTTAAAATATATTTTGCTCCTAGTGTTAAAGAATGATCTCCTGCATGCAGACCAGCTGTGTTCTGAGGTTTCTGATTGAAGTATTTTAGTGCAAAAATAACAAACCTATTTTAACTTAAACATTCACAAATTAAATATTTATACTTTAAGGAAAACCTCAGTAAACTGGTTCGGATTAATATGAAAAAAAAAAATGTAGAATAACTTCCCGATGTTACATGCAGAACAACAGTCTCGTGTGCGCACGTATGCATCCTCTGGGCAGCAGATCCTTTAAGGTGTGAGGTGGGGTTTCTATGGATTGGACTTGTTTGTCCCACAGATCCACAATCAGATTGAGATCTGGGGAATTTGGAGACCAAGCCAATACCTTGCACTCTTAATGTTCAGGAATGTTCTGAGGAACAGTGTGTGTTTGCATTTTGGCAGGGTGTGTTATCCTGCTGAAAGAGGCGACTGCCATTAGGGAATACGGCTGCACGCAGTGATGCACTGTGTGTTCTGACATACTTCTATCATAGCCAGCATTAACTTTTTCAGCAATCTATACTATAGTAGCTCTACTATAGTGGGATCAGGCCAGACCATCAGTTTTGTTCGGTACTACTGAGAACACCTCATAAAACCTGGTGTTTTTCGAGATGCTCAGACCAAGTCATCTTGCCATCACTATTTGGCATTTTTCAACCACTCAGATCTTTACACTTGCCCATTTTTCCTGCTTCCACCACGCAGCCTCGTATATCCCGCCACTGTAACAGGATAATGTTATTCACTTCACCCGTTTTAAATTTTTAGGCTCTGCGTGTGTTAACCTGAACTAAATTTAATGCTTCTCAAATATTTTGCTTAGTTGAGGACCATTATGGAAAGTGATAAACTTTAGAATTGTTCACGTTTTTTTTTTTTTGCGATGGCTTTTCTTCCAAGTTTTAAAGAAATGTTCTAAACCTTCTTAAGCAGCAGTGACCTTGTGCATGTTCCTCTGAGGAATTTAATCACCATGCTCTATTTCTTTAAGCAAAATTGTGAAATGAACACAAACAGCAGTGCTAAGCGGCAGTCCTTTATTGCATAGACACCTTTTATACGAGCGTTCCTCCACACAGCCTTTGTACATGTTTTACAAAACCCAAGAACATATTTACAGCATTATATTTGTGCAGACATGACACTTTATGCTGAAATACCTAGAAGGCATGCATAGCAGAGAACTTTGGCCAGGTAAATGAAAGTTTAACACAATTAGTGGCACAAAAATATATATAAACTTCTAAGGATATTTTAGTAATATGATATTTAAACATCTCACGCGTACATTTTCTCTAGCAGTGGGTTCTAACAGGCTGCAAGTCTTAGTGAACTTTGGCATTATAGGTGAAATACTTAATCTGGCAGTATGCTGAACCAAATTCAAAACACTGATTAAACATGGGTCAGACGTTCTCAGCTTTCTACAATAAAGAAAAAATTGTACACATGCGTTTATATTCCAACCATATAATTCACACCTCTACAAAATAGAACTCCAGTAGTCAGTCTAATCTAATCCCTCAAGTAGAAAACCTATGCAAAAGCACTAGTGCATTAAAAACACTGAGCAGAAGACAACAATCCCAAACAGCCCCTCTAACCCCCCTACACTCGTCCCCTCCTCCCGGCTTGTGAAAGAGGAAAAAAAAAAAAAAGAATGCAAAGTGTTTAAATTTTGGAGAGATTAAAAACAGTATGTCCTCCTTTGATGGTGGTGGTTGCTAGTGGGTACGTTCTACGTTAAATTTACTGACAGATGCCTTGGTTTCACTGCTAAGGCCCTTAGAGCATGGTAATTTGTAACGAGTTAGCTATAGGACATGCATCTTCCGACTCGAGTACAGGAACTGTGTGAAGGAACAAGTTGAACCAATTAGCAAGGGTAAAAATTCACACATGGGGCAAAGAACAAACCAGTCCTTGCTTAAATCACTTCGCTGCTCATTTGCATAAACCGTATTAGATCACTCACCATGTCAACTTCAACATTTGCTGAAAATTGTAAACTCGTTGAAATTAAACACCTTCTGACTTGGTGTAAGCGCAGGGTTTGATTCAACCCAGAGACAGCGAAGAATGGTAGCCAGATCAGCTGCTGCGTTTGAGTATTGAGGGTGACTGGATGTGACGTTTGACCCACTACCAAGCACCACGGTATCAGGAGATGTCCTGGCTAAGGCTTGATGGAGGACTTCTTGGATGATTCACAGGGTTGGGTTCAAACGCAAAGATGATTTCTGGAGTTAGTACAAAAAAGGCTGGGTTTTAGAAGCAGGTTAAGCATCTATATAGTCTGTAAGCGGAGATGGTGCTCCTGTTGCCACCTGTGAATAAAAACGCTGCAATGTCGATTAACAAAAGTGTAAATGTGTATAAATACCTAGTTGTAACATGTTAAAAAAAATGTGTGAGTACTGCTGGTTAGATATGTAGAAACTGCATTCTCTAAAAAGAAACAGCAAAAGGAAATTTGGCACTTCACAGGAGTAGAAAGTAAGTTAGCATTTCTCCTAATCAATCATTTGGCACGTGACTAATTCCTCTTCTCTCTATACACATTGATATTAGGTTTGATGCTCTTTGCATGTTAAGTTGTGAGACTGAGATTGTGTAATGCAATTATACACTTTATATGAGCTTTTTTTAAAAAAAAAAAATTTAATTTATTTAGCTGATGCCTTTATCCGAAGCTTGCTTACACTCTAACGGAGCCATTTGAAAGTTAAGCATCTTGCTCAAAGACCCAACATCTTGGCAGTGCTAGTCTTTGAACCATCAATCTTCTGATAAGTAGCTCAAACCTTAACTACCACTCACAGATTCACATCAGGAATTTGCATCTTTAGCCCACGCGAGTGGACGTCCTGCATACATACAGGTAGCTCTAGAGCAAAACTACCTGTCGGAATTGGCTCTGGGAGTCCTGGAGCTTTGGTGGTTTTGGAGGTTTTTCCACACTTTCTGCTTGTTGTCGCGATCTTGGTGAGGCAACTTGAGTTGTAGAAGAGGAACCACTCGTGTTCTGGAAAAAAAAAATTGCAAGGGAAACAAATCAGGGATGAGTTGAAGGAGAATGGAAAGAGTTAGAGCTTCAGTTTGTGAGATTTCAGAGACCCAGGAAAGGACAGCCAGCATGCTGAAGTGAACCAACCTCACATCATGCACAATCAAGTGATCAATCACAAAGATCAAAGGAAATCAGCTGGATAGGGAATACCATCACCATGTCAAAAAGTGAAGTGGTAAAGACAAGAAGAGCAACCCATCAAGACTCCACAAATCATAAATCACACACAGGACTGAACAAAGAGGGTTCCCCACTGTGAATCCACCCCACAGGCACCTAGGAAACACATTCACATTGATTAAAAGTCAGTGGTTAGAACGGCAGAACCTCAGTGGCAAACCCAAAGCACCGAGAGGCAGGCGAGAGGAGCTGAATGGAGAGACCTGTTTAGCGCTGCTGGAGCAAAGTAAGTTGGAGGAAGACGGCCGAGGAACACATTGCACTTTGGACTTCTTCCGCAGAGCAGGTTTCTGAGGCTTTGGCCCTAGAGGGGCTGGTTTCTTTGAAGGCCCACTTTCTGCCTGTGCCATTTGATTCTCTGCATTTCTTTTGCCTTTCTGATCTTTACAGTTGGTGTCGGGGGACAGTCCAGGGTCCATGTTTGTGATTGTGCTTTCTAGTTGTTTAATGGTCTCCTCCAGGCTGTCCAAGGTTTTGTATGCAGTTTTACAGATCTCATTAGTCCTTCCTGCAGAGGGTTGCTGGTTGATGGTCTGGGATTCAGATGGCTCACTGGCTGAAACAGCAGGACTGGAAGAGTCTATACTGGATTTAATCTCAAATCGCTTGGCTTCTCTTGCTTCCTTCAGCGTGCCGTCTGGTTGCTCCTCATCCTCATAAACTACCACTTGCAACGTCTTCTTGCCCGTTTTTGTACCAGTACGAAGAGCCTGGCCGATAGCTGCCAGTTGCTTCTTGGGGAACTTGAACTTAAACTTCTTTTTGGCTTCTTGCTTGGCATCACTAGGAAGGTCTATTTGGGATGCAGCCTTTGACACCATAGAACTACACTCGGTGAGGTTCTGCTGTTGACCAGGCACTTGGAGATGATTACCACTACCAGTGCTCTCTGATTTACTGCCGGACTTGATCTGATCATCAACCTTGTCCTTGGCTGCCTCTTCTTCATTGAGCTCCTCAGTATCCTCAATGATGCGCTCCTTTGAGAGTGTCCTGTCCAGCTCTTCCTCACACTCGAAAATCGTGGAGAGACGCTTGTAGGCCTGTCGGATATCCATGGGCTCATCAAAGACGATGATGACTGGTTTCTTGCTGAACTCGCCATCCTCTGGGGCAGACACAGTCTCATCCATTCCCAGTTTAACGGTTTCAACGTCTTGTTCCTTGGAGCTCACCAGCTGATGGTATTCCCCAGTGGACAGAGCCTGCACTCTGTTTTCAGTGATCATGAAGGCGATGTTGTCAGATTTCGGAGAAGCCTCCTCTGCAGGAAGGTCAGGGTTCAAGCTGGTCTCCTCAGTGTACCCAGTTTGACCCCGAGATCTCATTACCACCTGCTGCTTGCCTTCCTGATACGTGGTTTCTTCTGGTAGTGCCAAAGTTTCTGGTCGCACCAGTGATTTAGCCACCTGAACCTCAGCTCCATTGCCGGATGGTTTCTCAGAGGCATGAATGAGAGTTTCAGAAGAAACCAACACCTGATTCTCTGGGTTATTGGTGACATTCTCTTTTGGAATCTTTGCTTCATCTCCATCATGGCTGATGTCCTGCGATTCAGAAAGTCTTCCATACATCTTTTGAGTGTCAGCTGACACTTCCAGGGTTTCTGCTACTGATTCAGGGGAATCTAAAGTCAAGTCAGATGGAGTTAGTACGTTTGGCTGTTGGGTAAAATCAGTAGAATTCGGATGTGCCACCTTAGACGAGGAAACGACTTCTTCACTGGGCTTGTTTTGGACTTCAGCTCCTTCATGTGGATTGTTGTTGGGTGTTTTTCCCATGCCAGTGATGTAATATATGACCTGATGATAAACAGGGGGAGACTTTTAATGCAGTGAACTCAACTTAAAAAACATTGGAAGAAATAAATCTCAAATATTTTACCCCAGATCCAGGTGAAGCAGGAGCAGGGTTTTTTCCATCTTCGCAATGGAGAGCTGCATTCTAATATTTTTTAAAGACAGAATGAAATGGGCAAAATCTTACAGATTTTAAAGTTACAGGTTGATAAAACAATGATCAGGAGCTTTATCCACTTATTCTGGGTAGAAATCATGCAATAGCCTGAAAATGAAGCGAGTTTGAAGAGGAGATGAGAGATTAATATATTCAACGAATTTGAAAGTGAAATATTTTATCACTTATTCATCAGATCGTGCAGAAGGCCCACATGGGAAAGAAATGTATGTTAGCATATTTATTTAGCATTCCAGGAAGACCTAAAAAATCCAAAATGTTTAGATTTACTTGTAGATGCCATTCCTATGTAATTTTGTACACAATATCCTCAGAATTCTTCAGATCAAATGTGAAACTGATGCTTATCAAGTAGCATTTAACATAAGGAAACTGCCAAGGGGTGTCTTCACACTGAAAACATCAGATGAAGTCATAAACCATCTAAATCATGCTTAAGGAACTATTTAAAGGCGCTAAAACTGTATCTTAAGTTTATCAGGTCCTGAGGGGGAAACCTGGGAAATTCAGGACTTGGTCATGTAAAGTAAAACTTATACCAGAGTGGGGATTTAGGAGACAAGAGACACAGAGTTAGACAGCACAGAATAGATGCATCTTTGAAGACACTTTAATCCAGCAAACGTTTAATGGTGTTAAATCATTGGTTCATCGAGCAACAGCTGTGTAAATGTGAGCGTGGGGTTAGAGACGCTGCAGCATATGAACACGTCTTGAAGAACTAAGCATGGTTAAAGCCATATCAAGGCTAAGTGTTAGTACTGTTGGTTAAAAGGGTGTTAAGGAGTGTTGATTTGGGGCGTCAGCATTATGGCAGCAAATCACTAGGGGGCGCTAGTCTGAATCGGTTACCTTTGGGTCATACGAAGAGAACGAGAAGGCCGGATCCAGCTCTCGGCCTGGGAGCACATGGGTGGTCAGGTCAACAATGTATCTGGGCTCTAAGTCTTTAACTGGGCACTTCTCAAACACCTGGAGTGGAGTGTGTGTCAACATTACACACTATTAGAGCTTTCAGAACTGAACGGTGTTGATTTTTGTATTTAATTTCATATATTTACCCACACACTGTCCAATCAGAAGGCAGCTACATAAGTAGGCAACAGCCCTCTGAGAGTTCCTTATACTGGCCAAGGAAAACTCTTGGTGTGTTTGAGCAGCATGGCTCCTATACGAAATGTGCAAAGTTGGCAGATCTGAGAAACACCATCTCAACTCTGTGAGGGAAATTGTGAGAAAGTCAGGCCACCACTAGAGGTCACTAAGCACCAAAATATGGCGCCTGGTGGAGCTGAATCATTAAAGATGATGCCTGAGGACAGAGTGGTGGTGTCAGCATGGGCGTGTCTCAAACCAAGAGTGTTTGTTCTAAAGCACCTCCACCTCCCTAGTTGGACAGGGTGTTGTTTTTCACCCTTGCCAGTGCTGACTTCATACCTTCACTCAGGCTGAGGGTTTACCGGCATGGGTGTGATTGTGTGTGCAGATTTATACAACTACTCACCTGCAGCTCTGCTATGATCTTCTCTTCATCGCGTTCCTCCTCATCCTCATGTGCATTGATCGGAGGAAGCGTGCATGGTTTGGGTTTCAACTCTGGACGAACTCGCTGGGGTTTGGACTGGAGAGCCTCCTCCTCTCGCTCCTGCTGAAGAAACAAACTTAACTGACACCACAGTAGTGTTTATACTTGCATGCTTATGCTAATTTCACATTTCAAAGCAGAAAGCCATAGTGGAAATACCAGGAGGAGAGGTGTTTTTTTTTTTTTTTTAGATTACTGCTGTACTAAATAGAGTCAAGCCCTGTGATAGGTTGCCCACCTGCCCAGAATGAACCCCGCCCCTCACCCAGAGTCAGCTGGGATTGGCTCCAGTTTCCCCTATGACCCTGACAGATAGTGAAGTGCCAAAGTCACATGATTGCATCCCAACCGAAGTTTTGTTGTGTACACACCCACATGACTGTCATCAGTGGTTCAGAAGAAATTAAAACTGGTTTAAACCAACATGTGGCGTTTCCATGAGCAGAGTATCGTGCGCTTTAGTTTTACAAAAGTTTTAGATACAAATGAAGGGGGGGACCTCAAAAACCAACAACCACCTCGCCTCCTCTGTTCCATGTAAGCATATTTTTTTCAAAGGCAGGGGAGGTTGTTAATGAGAAAAGGACAGATTGACGGTTGAACAAATACTTTTCTTAAATAAAAAATCTTTAAACTCCCAGTGACCTACTGTCACACAAACATGTTTATCCATGAGTCATAGATATGTGAACAGTCACAAAAACAAAAGTGTTGGCCTCTGCTATAATGTTTTTACCATTAAAGGCCGCTATTGTGCACCGTGTTAAAGCTTTGAACCTTTTTCCGACTCATTTGTGTTCATTGGTTCAGAAAGCTCCATTGACTCATCACTAGTACACAATGTGTAGTGAATGTTCTACTAAACACTTTGCTTTAACCAGTAAAACTTACAATTAAATGATTAATGAATAAATGACCTTTAAATGATTTCACTTTTTTTTTTAAAATGAGTTTGTGTCGTGTCCATATCCCCATGAATGAGCTGTTACTATAGTAACGATAACGTATTGGAACATGCTCATTAACATAACCCTGCACTACAGAAAATTAACCAACACCTTCTGTCCAATCACAGTCCAGAATTCAACAGCGCTGTGGGATACAATGCTTTAACTAATAGACTCCTGGTGTCAGACTGCAACACAGACGGTTTTACTTGTGAGGAAATCCTGCATTAACTGCCTTCTTTGCTCTGGTTATGTCCCAGATAGCAAACAGTGTGAAAGTATATACACAGCATGTGGGTTGAGACGTAGCCTATGAGGGTGTGTGATGTATTTTTAGACAATAGTTTGTCGTGAAACACTTGTAGGAAACAAATATCCAGGACAAATTTCAGCCCGAGGGACAGCATAAACTTCTTAAACAATGTTCATGCTTGGATTAATCTGAGAAATGTGTCTGGGAATGTGGCTAAACGAGGTCTCTCTCACACACACACACACACACACCTGAGGGGGGACGGGGTCCTTGCGAGTGGTGTAGATGACCTCCCCGGAGCGCCCGGTCGTTAGTCCTGTTGCTGCGAGGTGGAGTTTACGAGGAGGCGCAGGGGGTGGAGATTTGTTTGCTGCATCCTGATTGGGTGGTGCTCGGTCCACGCTGGCTCTGTGAGGTTTCTCTATAGGAGGTTTATGAACATACTCTGAACTGGTTTGGACTGGTTTATCTGCTACTGGTTCAGCTGGAGTGGTGGCCTCTGGAAACACATAAACAGGGGGGAAGCATGTTGAAAACATGGTGTTGGGTGCACATAGGATGTAGGTGCTAATGGCCGAGCTGGTAGTGGAATATTTCATCTGGGAAGGTGCGAGGACTTAAAGCTCATGGGCAACGGTTTTAATTTTATGCACATTTGAAACTTTATATGTTAAAAAACCCTCTGTAATTCTTTTCTGGTACCAAGAAGTATTGTTAATAAGTAATCATTAAAATAAGTTAGCGCGGATCGCGGCGAATTTCTGTCGGCTATTTCCGTGACCACTCGTCGCGTGACGTCATTTAAGCCAAACAAACCGCTTGAGTTGAGTCCACTTCCGTTTACTTACAATGCCGTTCAGCTTGAGTGCAGATGTGCGTTCAGGAATTTCCAAAGAAAAGCCCCCATGCCTTATTGTTGTGCAGTGAACTGTAACAATGGGACCGGTTCAGGAAGAAGTTTTTACCGTTTTCCAAAAGAGGCGGAGAGAGTGGATTGTGCGTGTGAAGTGAGAGGGTTGGCAGCCGGGTAAATACGCCGCTCTGGGCTGCGATCACTTCGAGGAGGTTCATTTTTGAAGAATCCCCATCTGTTGGAGAGTTTAGGTGTCAGTGTTGGACAGAGAAGGCTCAAACCTGACGCTGTTCCAACAAAATTCGAGCACAAAAGCAAGCAGTCAAAGAAGAAACGGACCAGCAATGCTCAAGCAAAAAGGAGAAGATTGGAGGTAAACATTTTTACCTTTTTTTCATTTAAATGCTCGGTAGTTGAAAAAAAAAAATCACTGATAGACGAGATGAGATGTCAGCCCCGATATATTGACACTGGGAAATACCGCAGATGGCAGGCTAATGTGGCCTACCGGTGCACTGTCAAGTAATTGTTACCTATATCCACTATGGCTTCGCAACGGCCATAGGTTCATACATATATGGTTTCACCTTTCAATATTCAATTTGTAGAGTTCCGACTTCAAAATCGCTATCGGTTTCAGACATTTTACACAATCTCTCATGACCAAAGTCCATATACGTGTGCTCGGTTCACAAGTAAACACAGAACTGCTCCCAGTCTGTTTGCCTTGAATGATGTCATGACGACCGTCCCCTGGTGGTAAAAGTGTGTGAGAGAGAGATGTAAACAAACCTTCGGAACTTGCACAAACCAGTATATTTTAACCACTTTATTAAATTTTAAGGTGCAAATTAGACACCAGGAAGATTTGAATTTGCTTTTTGGGTCGTTCTTCTAGAAAATAAAGTTGATATTCTATGTTACACCTCCGACCCTTGCCTATGACCTTTAAGCTGAGGTAAGTCGTGTTATCAGGATTTGGGACTTTTCCATATATTACACTACTTTTCTTCCACCACTAGATGTATCCATTTTGCCCATTTGTTTTCTCCTTGTATGTTGGTGCCTTCATTAGAGCCCAAGCACTGAGGTGCACCGTCGGTGCAAAACCGTATTGTTTTCGGCATGTTTTTTCTTATTATTAGGGCCCAAGCATAGGTGCAAAGTCCTATTATTTTCATCCTGTTTTTTCTTCTTATGACAAATTTTTTTCCCCCAATCATTATTTTTTTCTCCACATGAAAACTCGTTTTGAGGCACTTTTGAGATACTCGAAAACTCACGAATTTTGGCACACTGATCAAATGTGTGTAAAATCACAAAAATTACATTGAGTAAGGGACTGGGTGTGGTCCTGGAGCTCTATAGCACCCCCGAGAACAGGCTATGGTTGAGATGAAGTTGCTCGGATCGGCACGAAATTTAGTGTGATCGATAATCTTGTGATACAGGACAAATTTCACTTAGTTGTATTTGACTCCGCCCAACAGGATGTCAGCCATGCTGGATGGAATGTGGGATTTTTAAATTTTCCCATGCTGTTTTGGGGAAAAACATGGCTAAACTCTTGTGAAACTTTGCACATATATTTGTCCTATGATACAATGTGAGGTGATAGGGTAAATTCATCTAGTTGGCCTTCATAGCACCACCTAGTTCAAAAATACAGATTTGACACCTTGTACATATTTGAAAACTCATGAAATTTGGTCCACACATCAGTCATGTGCACCGAAACTCAGCCATAGGGGCTTGACCCCAGGTGTGTCCAGGGGACTCCACAGTGCCCCCACATGGCATCGAGACTCCTACCCGGTATATATTTTCACCTATCCGTGTCAAATTTGGTAGGTGTGTGAAGTGCCCTGAGACAAACAAAATTGCCTATATATTGCATCACCCATACTCAACAGTAAGTGAGATGTTTTTTTGCCTTTTGACACGTGTTAAGTTTTAACAAAATCCTCCTAGGTAGTTTGTTGGATCCATGCCATATTTAGTACGAGTCATATCAAGATGTTGCTGATGTTAAATCACAAAGGGATGTGCAAGATGCTGAGATGGTGAACCAATAATTTTATACATTACGCCACACAAACAGGAAGTGAGTCATAAATTCACCGTGCATTGCCTGATATGGCTCAAACTTCACAGGTGATAGGATATCATGGTTCTCAAAATATCCACATGCCCAAAGACACCTTCTGGTAAAGCGCCACCATTTGGACATGGACAGTAATAATTCCATTGCCAAAACCTGTGTTACATTTTGACATACTTTTCCGAGGCAGTCTGAAGGATTCATGCCATATTTGGTAGATGTCACGTCAAGATGTTGATGATTTTACATTGCGAAGGGATTTGCGATAACTTGCAAGATGCTGAAATGGCGAACCAATACATTTATGTTACGCCACACAAACAGGAAGCGTGTCATAAATTCACCATGCATTGCCTGACATGGATATGATGGTTATACGATTATAGGAGATGATGGTTCTGATGATATCCACATGCCGAATTTAACCCTCTGGTCTTGCGCTACCATTGGGACCTGGACAGTAATGATTCCATTGCCTAAAAACTTTGACTTGTTAAATTTGGTACTCACATCAGTTCTGGCCACTGCTACTCAGTGATAGAGGCTTGACCCCGGGTGTGTCCAGGGCTCTCCATAGCACCCCCACATCATATAGTTTCACCTATCCGTGTCAAAATTGGTAGGTGTGTGGGGTGCCCCAAGATGAACAAAACTGAAATGCACATTGTTTTAGCCAATTGACTTG
>JAOBAM010000016.1:1555617-1568374 GCA_025212355.1 Notarius kessleri
GTCCTCACAAGAAGGATAGCAAGAAGTGTGTGTGTGTGTGTGTGTGTGTGTGTGTGTGTGTGTGTGTGTGTGTGTGTGTTGCCCCTCAGTATGAATCCCCTGCAGTGCTGTAATCCAAACCCAACTTCCATCAGCCCTCGTTGATCCTCAGAGACAAGCTTAGAATCAATTACCAATTTCTCCTTTACCAGAATGTCATTTCAGACGGATGTTGATCTGGTGATGGAGAGCTGGGATCACCGCACTGCAGCCCTTTCGCACCAGGATTATGTGATTATGCTTTAATTCCTTGTAATCTCTTATTAACTAGGCTTCAGCATGTCAAATAAAACACATCACATCACCCTTATGGGCTGTGTTCAGTCTGCCACTAGGGCTGAAGTGCTTTTTTCTGTCTTTTTTCCTCTCTTTTTTTTCTTCCACAGTCAGGTGTCTGATTTATATCAGCACCTTAAATGCTCTCAGGAGGGGGGAAAGTCACTAAACACACACACTACAGCACAGTTTGTAAAACAACAGGGGAAAAACTGGATTTTTTGTGCACCTCAAGAAATTAATTGGTTGCATTAGTTAAGGGATAAATGGAGATGGCTGGTGTGTTGGATTCCAGCAGAGTTTCACCATAGAGGGTTAATGGGAGTCAAGGCTGGAAGCGTTCCCAGGCCTGGCCTGAGGCCATTAAAACCCAGTACAGCAAACTTATGGGGCAAATCAGCACTGAGCTGCTTCTTTTTCAGCCTTCAGGAGACAATAAAGAACCCGAGAGCTTCACCCACTGCCTGCGTTACCCAGGGTACACACACACACACACAGTTCGCTTTCTGATGTGAAGTGAAATTAATTTTGTTGCAGCTTTTGAACTTATTATTTCTATTATTTGTTCTATAGCACTCATCAGAGTGAGTAATGTTTTTATTAATTGATTTGAAAGAAAGCTGATCTCCCCCCCACACACACACATCTCTTCCATTTCTTTTTCCAAATGCATCATCTGTTCCTGCTGAGAAACACAGAGCAGTGAAGTTCATGGCAGTGACCAAGCTGAGTTTCATCGCCTGCATTTCCCTCCTTTTGTGAATATTGCAAAATTAATGGTTTTAACTTGATGACAAATGAAAAAGTCCGAGTCTTGGCTGGCAACTGCAGAAAGAGGGAAAAAAAGAGAGATGAGAAAGAGCAAGCTTTCGGAATCTCTCCATTCTGCTGAGGGAACAAAGGCGGCGGTGCAGCGGGCTGAGGGTCCGGAGCGCAGGACGCGCACGAGCTCGGCGGAAACAGATTGTCGCACCGTGGTGTGCGGGGGCTCACATCCCCCCCCCCCCCCCACACACACACACCGCATTCACACGCACAACGCCGCCGCACAACATTTGCATATTTGTAATTTATCACATTTTTATTCTGAAGATTTTTTTTTTTGTCGGGTTTCTGGGCTGAACAGTGAGGAACCTGTTTCCCCAAACAGAGCTGCGAGACCAAGAGAGAATTCCTTCACATTACTGAAGAATACAGCCTGAGTTTGTCATGTTTTAAACAGTTTATTTTATTTTTTCTCTTGAAATGATGCACGAGATACATTTTAGGACAAAAAGCATCGTGCGCGCTCACGAGCACCAGCGCGCATTTTTATTTCTGCCCTTAAAATAATAAAAAAATTTAAAATTAAAAAATTATACACCAATCATCTTAGTATGTTTTGGATTTCTTTATTTTCTCTGTTTTCAGATATTTTAACAGCTCAGAACATCTATTCATCTGATGAGCTTAAATACCCAAAATGCGCATTGACATGATTTGGAACGATGATGCATTTCCAAAATACTGAAAATGACACGCGATTCTCTTTGAGATTTGTATTTCTATTAAGGTCATGTGTAGTTCATGCAATATTTAAACAAAAAATTTTATTATTTAATTGAGTAATCATGTTTGTTTGTTTTAAATATTTGCGCATTTGTTGCAAATTCCGTGGGTATGGTTTAACCATTAAACAACTAGGTATTCATTTAATTATCTTCAATTAAATCATACTGGAAAGAAGTGTTTAATTTCGGAACTGATATCATCTCTGGGACGGGGAGAACATTTCAAGAAAACGTGAGGTGATCGGAAAACCACCTGTTCGACTCGGGCAGGACTGGAGACACGCAGATATAATATTTAATTAAATGATCCATCATCCTCCAGAGTCTCATTACAGCAGTGAAAAATAATCCCCCGAGTTTAGGTAACTAATTAACGATCAGTGTGTCCCTCTGAAATGATACAAACACGTCAGGTTTGAGTTAATCACCGGAGGGTGTGTGTGTGTGTGTGTGTGTGTGTGTGTGTGTGTGTGTGTGTGTGTGTGTGTGATGACACCTCGGATGTGTTCTCATTCTCCTGGTGATATAACAGATGACTTTGCGGAGGTAAAGAAAAAAAGAAGGAGAAGAAGAAGAAGCATTAATAAAAATGGGAGTCAAGTTCCTGGCAGGCTCTGGATGAACCTCATATGGTAACTGCAGCCCAGGCGAATAAAAGAGAAGCAATAATTCATAGTATGAGGCATGCAAAAGCTGGACACAATGCCTCTCCTATTAAGCGCCATATTCGAGCCCATTCTGAGGAGCACAAAGATCATAGCACGACGCCTTTATGGCTGTAATGGTGTGAAAGGCGAGTTGGAGGGGGAAGGTCACCGTGGCTGTGGCAGATCCAGGGTGGCACTGGAGCTCTGTGCGTGGCCAAGCAAGGCCAGCTGTCCCCAATGCTCAGCTTTTTATAACTCATCAGAGACGTGCACAACTTATTAAATAGGGTTTTTTTTTTTTTTGTTAATATGCTGCGCGCTGATCTGCATCCAGGTCCCATGGGGAGGTTCTGGAACCAGGACAAGTGTCTTTTGATGCATTTATTATTCATTTTATAGACCATTTTAAAGAAGCGGTGCACTGAGAAGGCTGTCATCTTCAGTCATGGCACAAGGATGAGGAACATAATCAGGAATGATCTTAGAGCTGGGGAAAGAACTTTCACTTTCCGAACACAAGGGGAAAAAAATCTAAAAAGTAAAATATAAATCTATTTTTGTTTCTGGGATACACCAATTTAGGTGACATTATTAAACACTAAATTAAATATTTCGATTTAATAATCTCAATTTTTAATGGCACTTCAGATATCTAGTATGGCTTCTTCAGATATCCAGCTTCTTCTTCTTCTTCTTCTTCTTCTTCAACTTCATCATCATCATCCATGGCCCTGCTTATGATTCAATATTTAACAAATTGGGGGTAACAACAGGGTTCTTCTTCTTCTTTTTCTTCTTCTTCTTTTTCTTCTTCATCATCATCATCATCATCATCATCATCATCCATGGTCCTGCTTATGATTCAATATTTAACAAATTGGGAATAACAACAGGTTTCTTCATCATCATCATCATCATCATCATCATCATCATCATCCATGGCCCTGCTTATGATTCAATATTTAACAAATTGGGGGTAACAACAGGTTTCTTCTTCTTCTTCTTCTTTTTCTTCTTCTTCTTTTTCTTCATTATCATCATCATCCTTGGTCCTGCTTATAATTCAATATTTAACAAATTGGGGGTAACAACAGGTTTCTTCATCATCATCATCATCATCATCATCCATGGTCCTGATTATGATTCAATATTTAACAAATTGGGAATAACAACAGGTTTCTTCTTCTTCTTCTTCTTCTTCTTCTTCAGCTTGATCATCATCATCATCATCATCCATGGTCCTGCTTATGATTCAATATTTAACAAATTGGGAGTGACAACAGGTTTATTATTATTATTATTCAAAAAGTGGTTTAGGAGAACAAGTTTAGGAGATTATTTCATTGCTAATAGCTCTGAGATGGCTTCTTCTTCTTCTTCTTCTTCTTCTTCAAGTTCATCATCATCATCATCCATGGTCCTGCTTATGAGTCAATATTTAAGAAATTGGGAGTGACAACAGGTTTCCTCTTCTTCTTCTTCAATTTCATCATCATCATCATCATCATCATCATCCATGGTCCTGCTTTTGAGTCAATATTTAAGAAATTGGGAGTGACAACAGATTTCTTCTTCTTCTTCTTCTCCAAAAAGTGGTTTAGGAGAACAAGTTTAGGAGATTATTTCATTGCTAATAGCTCTAAGATGGCTTCATCATCATCATCATCATCATCATCATCATCATCATCATCAACATCATCATGGCCCTGCTTATGATTCAATATTTCAGAAATTGGGAGTGACAACAGGTCTCGTCTTCTTCTTCTTGAAGCTTCACCAGCCTGATAACTAACATATAAACTAATAAAATTTGTTTTGTTTAAAAAGCCGTTCACAGTTAAGGCTTTAATAAACAGGAGTAATAAGAAGACACAGCCATATATGGACTTCGTATTTGAACTGACAGCCTGCAGATTACTAGCACACAACCTTAACCCCTGAATTAGCCTCCATTAACACCTAGTGGTGCATTAACTGCATGGCATCTCCTGTAGCTCAGGTTGGTGATGCTTCAATCCCATCATTATACTGTTACAAATGTACTCACATTTCACTTATGTATAGAAATCTGCTAATACTTGTTCTCTGAAAGGCATGCAAGCTTAGAATTATGGATCAAAAGGTTGTTAAGTCAAACCCCAATACTTTCGACCTGGTTTTTGAACAGGTTTGGTTCAGGATTCTTTGAACCCTTGGTGCCAGCTAGAGAACCGGCCCATGTTTTCACCAGTTTTGACCAGAACCGTTGTAATCAAGGATGCGTCATGAACGGAAGGCGTGGCACAACGGGAGTAAGCAGTCGTGTCGAGATGACGAATAGAGCGCAATGATTACCTGCGAGCTGTTGTTCTGTTATTAAAGATATTTGCTTTCGTTCCATTTTTTTCTGAATATGTTTCCTTCTCCGTTGCTGCGCTCTGCTTCCTCTCCAAACTAACGACACGCCCACTTATGTCGTCACGGTTTGCGCTGGGAAAAAAACAACAACACTCAGCTAAATTTTGGTTCCAGCTGGGACCCAATTTCTCAGGTTCCGAACCAATTTATTTCTGGTCGAAATGCTCTGAACGGGTCAAAATTTGGTGCACGAACAAGAACGTAGCCCGTTTCCTGTTGGTCGAAAAGAGGTCCAGAGAGCCACCGGTGGGCACTTGGGCTCCACCCTTAACCCTCAACTGCTCACTTCTGAATTTGGATTGAATTTGACCTCATTAATTTCTCATTGAATGAAAATGTATGCCAGATTTATGCAGTGGTTCGTTTAACAGCTGCAGCGGTGCACTGGGGTTTGCAGTCCTCAGGATCACCAGAACTGCTGTTAAATCCGGGTGATTTTTGCTGTGTGGTCTCACCAGTGCAACAGTAGAGACTTTTATAAGCTTTAATAAGCGTTAAAGCTGCTCATATTCCGGATTATAGCGCTTTCATTAGTGTTTGGCCATCAGGGTGCCAGCTGCTCTATCCAATAAGCACCAGTGGAGTCTCTTTAAGCGTTTAACCCTGCCAAAACCCCTTCTCTCTCTCCGAGGGGGGCTTGAATACCCCGCGACCCCTCTCCCCCTTTAACATGATAACATAATCATGATTATTCCACTGGATTTATGATGGGAGCAACCCGAGCAACAGGTGGTTGAAGTTTGGTTCACACAAGGGACCCCCCAAAAAGGAGGGGACTCTCGGTGCCAAAGTAACCAAAGTAACCTCAAACAAGCGCACTGATATCTTTATTGCTAAGCGTAACATATCCATCCTTGTCCAGCTTTCTGTGTGATGGTTTCTCTGCACCTGGTTATTTCCAACTTCTTTTTATTTTCTTTCTTTTTTGTGTGCGTCTAGGCCCTGGATAGCAGCTGCTTAAAGAGAGACAGAGAGAGGCCCTTACAACGTCTCCAAGACGTGTTGGCATGGTTTTCTCGCCTTTAATGTAGCACTAAGCTTTGTCTTTGGCACAATATGGGAACAGTAAAGCAAGACGTGTGGACGTAAGTGCACTTTTTAACTATGCGACTCCGCAAACAGTTTTGTTTCAAGTCAATTAGAGTGATCAGCCAATTAAATTTATGTGCGTCGATTTTTTCACATGGAGAAAGAGAGAAAAGGGGCAGCAGCACAGAAAGTGAGAGAGAGAGGGAGAGAAAGAGAAAAAGAGAGCTGGCCTTTAAAGGATTTTAGTCTCATCACCTGGCGTCCATTTTACACAGAAGTGTAATAGACAGGCGTTTCCAAAAAGTGACTGTATTACCAAAAGGCCCTCACCATCCTGTGCGCTTTTGTTCGCCCACAGTTAATAACTCATTACAGGGATTTAACAAATCCCTCACATGCATATGTTTGGTGTCTCCATATTTTTTTGATCCCTCTGATGAAGCAGATGCTGCAATTGAAAATCCTGACCAAAAAAAATAAAAGCCTGCTACGAGGCTGAAAGGAGGAGAGGGGTCCTGAACAAAGAGCCATGGGGAGATCTCTCAAGAAGAGAAAAAACATTTACGGCCAATAAACAGACTTCAACCTGCTCCATTTCAGCCATTGTGCGGCCGTTTTTGAATAATTAAGGTTAATAAGAATAGGTTTTGTGGAGTTTGAATGCCAGGCGCACAGGTGCGGCGTGACAGGATGAATGATGCGCCTGATTTTTGCCAAACTCGAGAGCCCTTCTCTCCGAGCTTCAAGCTGATGGAAAATATTGTCACTTCTTTAATTCACAGCATTAGACGTTCACAGGAAACAAAGGCGGCCGATGAAAAGCTCACGGCTGTAATGAAACACACTTATGGCCCGAGATAAATGAGAGCCGGAGTCAATGGCCAGGCGCGTTTTCGCTTTGCGCGCAAGCAGCCTGCTCCATCTAAATCAAATAAAGGGAACCTTTCCAACTTTTAAAAAGACCTCGTTTTCATTTTTAAAGCCTCTCCGCCGTTGCCATTAAGCATATGGGGCTTTTGTGCGCACCAACAGCTCTTGAGAAAGCAACCGGTGTCTATGTGGAGAATCATTTTAACTTTCTGAGCCAAAGCCGCATCCGCGCACAAAAACGCACAGAAAAAGAAAAAGAAAAAAATCAAGAAAACGAGTTTTAAAACGCAATCTGACATATGTCCGTTTGTGCTTCCCAGACTTACTTTAGTCACTTTGTCAACCAGTTACGTGCAAAACACAGGGATAAGAGCTTTCTAAGATTCTTTGGGGACGCGATAAACATGTGACCGTGCCGTGCCGAGTTTTGCGCACGCACCGGAATGAAGCTGAGTGTGGAGCTGGAGTCTGTCTGAGCTCACTCTCACTCTCTCTCTACCTCTCTTTCTGGTCTGCACTTCTTTTCTCATTAAAAAAGAGGCACACGAGTAAACATTTCAAGCTGACCCTCTCAGTTGTTCCCAGCACCGTAGCAAGATGAATATTTCATACTGCGGTAATTTCCTGTCACGATATTATCACGATATTGTTTTTTTTTTTTTAAAGATGTGATGTTTTTAGATGAACTTGTAAAATAAAATCGTTTTCCTATAACTTCCGCGCGTTTTCTTCAGAAGATAAGATGAAGAATAAACTGACTCTATATTATATACAGAATAATCTACCTGTACTATTTTCTTTTTTTAAATAAAGATCTGTCGGTAAGAGATCACGCAGCACGTGACTGCAGTCTGGAAGATGATGTTATTCAAAATAGTGGCTTATGATCATCTTTGTGTGCGCTTTGATCCACGTGCAGCTGATGAAGTAAATAAGTCAAAACAAAACTCGGAAAATGAGCAGGACCTTTATTATTATTATTATTATTATTATTATTATTATCTTAAAATGACCATCATTAGAAAAGTTTTTCCAAACCGTCCTTTGGGTGCGTCACAGCCTCCTCACCAGTGCAGGCGCACAGGAAGTGTCTTTCAGCTTTGTTTTTGCGCGTTTGTTTGTTTGTTTTCCCCCAAAGGATTTTAACTATTTTTTTTTACAATGCAAAGTCAAGTTCAGCAAAATTAAACGAAGCTTTGGCGCATTTGGTGAGGCAACAGACTTCCAAGTTCACTGGTGCCCAAAACAGTGTTGCCAGAATGGTTTTTTTCCGGATTAAACTGGAAAATATCATGCACTGGGAATAATTCGGTTCCACCAGGAAGATTGGGAGTTAATTAGATCGTGGGGATTTCTGGCAACCTTTATCCAAAGCCTGCGTCTCTGTTGAGAGTCACACACCTCATCCGACTGCTCATCTTCATCCTCATCCTCAGAGTCCAGAGTCCTTGACCTGGTGCATCAGGTGAGTGAATCAGAGGGTAAAAACTTTGCTCATCACTGTGCCATGGTCTCTCTCTCTCTCTCTTTCTCTCTCTCACACACACACAGAGTTTCAGTGGTAGCACCAAGTCGTTCCAAGCTCCAGACTCCCACATGCGCGCTCTCCACTGCTGATTAATATTCCTCAATTCCCAAAAACACCCTCAAAAAGGTGCTCAAAATTCCACACACGGTTTCTCTTGAATCAAAAAGTTGAATAATACACAGTAATCCAGCAGCTCTGAGATTTCCGATGTCCTTTATCCGCTGTCAGTCCCACTCCGTGCCATTTGTCTTTCTAATGAGCCCTAATGAGACGTCACGCGCTTTTAGAGGCTTAATGAGGCGATAATGCGTTAAAGTTTTATTGGATCACTTTATATTAAATTAAATGTGCGGAAAAATTGATTAGGATTAGTGGTCAGACTTGGGGGAAAAGAGACAGATTTAACTGCAGAACAAACAAACAAACAAACAAACAAAATAATAATAATAATAATAATAATAATAATAATAATAATAATAATAATAATGTCTTGCATTCCAGTTCCTGGTTAGAAGTTATTTTTAGCGAAGTAAATGGAGCTTACCCAAAACACCATTTCATGTCATGGCTCCTGACTTGCTGACTTTCCCCCTCCATGTGGACCTGTGTGTATGTGATTGAATGTGTGTTTTGGGGGCTCTGAGAGTTTTTGAGTTTTGGGTTGGTTCTTAAGAAATCTGTGAGCTGACGTAGATCCTGCAGAGAAAAAGCTTCCACGGGAAAATTCAGCCTCCGAGCACCTGCATGGTTCCCCCCCGGGGCCTCGAGCCTGGAGCTTCCGGAGACCTCACCGCTCCTCCAACTGTTTAGAGATAGCTGATAAATAAACACACACACACACACACACACACACACAGAGTTCAAAAGGATGCATATAATTACTGTATGTACAAGTTCATGGCTCTTAAACCCATGAACAGAAGTTGAGAGGATACACATGATTGATTACTGAAGATCTAAGATAGATAGATAGATAGATAGATAGATAGATAGATAGATACTTTACGGAGAATGATGCATCTAAAATAAAAGTCTGGTACTTGACTGAGTTATTGGCTAAAGAATTAGGAATTAATTCCCGAGTTCTCTTTGTGTTTAAAGTCATTACACATTACAATAACATTTTTAAAGAAAACGACAAGGACATAATCGACTCCATTTGTGATGAACAGAAGTAGATAATCTAAACTATACATTACTGCAGTGAAAAGTGTAAAAGAACTTTGCAGAGTCGGATTTTGCACAGAAAAGTGATTGCATTGTTTGAGCCAGTGTAAGTCTCATGTATTGTTCCAGCAAAAGAAAACTTTGCCTGTTTTCCCTCTAGGTTCCATTAATTTAGAAGAAAAAGACTCTCAGATCTCCACACATCACCCATAATTCCAATTAATAACAGCACAGCAGAGCAGAGTGGATTTGGCCTGTAATTATGTACCAAACAGAGAATCCATTTTATATATAAAATTAATCCTCAAACGATTTGGTGGAAATAAATGATCTCCTGTTACACTGAGGTCAGTTTCCAGAACAATACAATACCCCCAGACTGGGAGACCTCCTTGATCTCTTCATGACCCTAAATTCTGTCTAAAACTTTAAATTATGAATTTTTGGCTTTGAATTTGTAGTTACTTATTGGTTTGAGAAATTAAAAAAAAATATCCTTAATGCTCATGAATACCTCCAACAGCACGATTTTCGACATAAATGTTGATCAACACATCGTCATCATCATCATCATCATAGTGCTGTGAAATGATTAGCAATATGGTCGTGTATTTTTTATGTCTAGACATTTGAGGAGATTCTTCTTATGGCCATATTTTATATAATAAATAAATAAATAAATTAATTTTCTTTGATCCCGAGTTTGAAAGATGGACACAGGTAATTCAACATCAACTATTACAATTTGCTATAATATTTTTTAAATTATTTTTCTGTCCATATGAACATATAGTGCCTTTTCAAAACGTTATATATCACTAATGACACATTATTTGTAGATAAAACAGTAAAACAGACAGAGGCAGGCTTGAATGAATCAATAGGAGAATTTATTGAATCATCATCATCGTCACCATCATCATCATCATTATAAATATAGACCATTTGAGACACGGTACTTTTCATTTTTATAAAAAATAGGTTCCGTCTCGTTGGACATCCGAAGAAATCAACGTTAAATTATGAAAATATATTATCAGAAAATTCAATTAAGCAACAATTAAATAACACACACAGGCATTTTCCCGGAGACAGATATGAGAAAGTAATACCTGCATGTAGACATGTCACTGACGTACGTGTGTGTGTGTGTTGCCATTTCACATTGTCAGCACCATAGATTTATTGCTAATTAGGTTAGAGCTGCACACTTGACCTGTTGGTGTGAAGTGTGTGTGTGTGTGTGTGTGTGTGTGTGTGTGTGTGTGTGTGTGTGTCGGATAGGATAAAGAAACAGATTTCAAATGTCAGCCAGACAACCAGTTCAATCCTACACACACACACACACGTCAGTCTGCTATGATTCCAGGTCTTAATTGTGTTACAATTCTTAGCCTCAATTCTTTCTTTCTTATCCCAGCAATTTGCTGTACTCATCGGGCCATGACTGTACACATGCACACTGATTTCACATTGTGACATCACAGCATCACATCAGAGGAAATCTCTGTTCTGTGATGTAATAACAGTTTCCATGACAACTCTGTTGAGGAATTCCTGCCAGGTAATAATGAAGAAATGTCTCTGTGAATGTGGACACTGTAGTGCATGTGTGAATAATGCATGCTGGGAAATCAATGTCACTCTCCATGTCCTGCCAAGACTGTTGCACACACGCATGCACACGCGCACACACACACACACACACACACACACACACACACACACACACACACACCATCGACATATTGATCATGCACTCTTTAGTGTACTTGAGATGCTACTTGTTAAATCGGTCCTCAGTGAACTGGCGAGGAATCACTCACACCCAAACCCACCCACACCTAAACTCTCTCTCTCTCTCTCTCTCTCTGTGCTGACTTGCCATAAATGTAGAAGCAGGAATTTAAATTCCTGTTTCAACCTGAACAAATAACTAACTCTGACCCACCCCAAACACACCACAGCTGTTTCTAAAAATATAATTACCCAGGAACATCTGGATTCTGACTTGACCAGAAGCAGAAACACACCTACAAATGTCCTAAGGGATGAGGTCCCCACAATGCTAGGACCTCACAAGTGTGTTTTGTGTGTGTGCGCGCGTGTGTGGGGGTCTGGCGACTGAGCCGATCTGATATTGTACTCCCGGAAATTAAATCTGTTCCAAATCCGGTGCCCATATGCAAATGACTCAGTGATGTGTATCTGTGTGACTCATGAGTGTTTTGTATTTGTTTACTTGTTTATTACTCTTTATGATGACCCTCAGTTTTCTATCTCAGTAATCTTTGTTCAGGAATTACCAGGAAGGAAATGTAGTAGTTAATTACTTGTGTCACTCATACAGAATTTCTGAGATGTCATAACAGGCTTTACATCAACAGACCAATCAGTAGCCTCGCCTTGCGCTCTCTCTCTCTCTCTCTCTCTTTCTCTCAAATACAGTTCTTACTTTCTTCTGTGTGTGTGAGACTGAAACATTAAGAAGGAGATGGCATTTGACCAAATTATTACACACCTGCGCGGAGTATCTTGATACCCACACACACACACACACACACACACAAAGAGAGAGAACAAACCTTTAGTTTCAACTTCTGTCTTTTCTTTCTTCCAGCTTCTGGTTTTACACTGACCTTCCAGTCCTCCCACTCTTAAGTCTTGAAAGTGTGTGTGTGTGTGTGTGTGTGTACTCATTACTTCTACCCCTGAGTATCATGAAGAAACCTCCTCACTTCAAAGATTAATGGAGCTCATCAAGAAGGAAGACGAGCCATGCAAGATTTACATCACACACACACACACACACACACACACACACACACACACACACACACACACACACACACACACACACAGCTCTAGCTTTCTCAAAACCCACACCAAAGTGATGTAACAACACAATGCAGGTGTGAATCACTGTTACTTATATCAGTAACAACTCACTTATTCAAGTTAATAAACAATATGCCGATAATGACTCCAGATTATTTAGAGCAGTACAGAGTGAAAAAGTGGGGATGCATAGTAAAGCCTCATCAGAGGTCCTCAATAACAGTACCTACATAGGTATAGTGTCTTGGAAAAGTATTCATCCCCCTTGGCGTTTGTCCTGTTTTGTCTCATTACACGCTGGAATTAAAATGGATTTTTGGAGGGTTAGCATTATTTGAGTTACACAACATGCCTACCACTTTAAAGGTGAAAATTGTTGTTTTATTGTGACACAAACAATAATTAAGATGAAAAAA
>JAOBAM010000016.1:2100436-2112235 GCA_025212355.1 Notarius kessleri
TAGTCAGCTGGGATAGGCTCCAGCTCGCCTGCGACCCTGTAGAACAGGATAAAGCGGCTAGAGATAATGGATGGATATTGTTTTTGATCTTTTGATTGGACCCTCCCCAGGAAGATGAGTGATCACTTTGTGGAAGTTAATGTGGATCCCAGTAAAGAAAACAGAAATAATTAATTTTCCACCACAGGGATGTGTGAAGGGAATGGGTGCTGTGGTTGTAGAAATGACGTTTGAACAGTATTTTGTGGAAAACCGTAAGGTATGTTTGATAGCTCGCATAGAGTGCATGCAAAATGCACTTCTGTAACACGGATTAAAAAAAAAAAAGCCTACGTTCTGCCAAACATGACAATTTATGACGCACTTAACTGGGCATCTCATGAATGCTTCATTAACGATCCGAGCATGATGTTAAAATAATAAATAAATAAAATGCAAAATGCTGCATCAAATGCTATTTTATAATAATAATAATAATAATAATACTCATTTCACGCAAATTAACATTTAAATATGATCAAATGTGCATTACAGACATTATAGCTAAATTCCAAAACATTGTCTATTGTCGAAAACATATATAAAAATTGATATAAAACATCTAAAACAAAACAAATGTATATTGCTTACTGTCCAAAAATGATTTATCTTTATGTAAATATTGCAATTGCACAATCAGTGAATAAAATGTTTCTATAAAAGAAAAAGAAAGCTGATGAATAATGATGGCCGACTTACGCAGTGTGCAGAACCCGACTCTGAATATGCGTCACGTTCCCAGTGTAAATACTGAGGCGGTAACATTTGAACAGAATTCGATTCTCGACATGGTTCGTCTTTTCTCTTCCACACCTATCCCGCTCCCTTCGGAGTTTCTTCCTCGTTCATCTCGTCTCACCACTGAGTTTTTCCTTCTCACTCTGGCCTTTGTCTTTTTCATTAGCGATCTAAATCCACATCCAGATTTCTGCAAATCAGCTTTCAGCAAAAGAAAAAAAAATCTTCCTCTTTTCACTGGAACTCAGATATAAATCTACAGACTTGATGTGTTATTCAATGCTCCTGACACACTGTCAGGCTTTAATTAATTCTCTCCATTAATTACCATTCAGTCATGAATCCATAATTCGGCTATATTACTCACAGAAGCTCGTTTAGGTTTGTGTGCTTGTGTTTTTGTTTTTTTCTTTTGGAGCAAGTATATTAAGTGATCGGGTTTGGGATGAATGAGCCCTAACGAGGCAGAAAATTAAAAAAAAAGGGCAAATCATTATAAACTCAGGTGTCAGCGAGAAAAGGAAAGTGTGCGTCTTAGATTTACCTCGTCTCGCATTTTCAACAGCGAGTGTTACGTACTCACGGAGAAGCATTAGAATGACTGAAAGCGTCATTCACGAACTCAGAACAGGGAACGTCAGCAGTAACATTTATAGCCGGAGTACGTTACGCATTCATAACACATTAATAAGCTGAACGTTGACATGAATCGCTGCTCACGTGCAAATATCCACCAAGTTGCTCATCTAACATCCTCTTATAGCTGCAACCTGATTCCAGAAAGCAAGGAGACACCCCAGAATGCACTGCTTCAGCATTTCCCCAAGGTGCCCATGCAACAAAAAAAAAAAAGAAAAGAAAAAACCCCATCAAAAACCTCAGGAAGGACAGCGGCGGCAGGAACGTGGTCCTGTCATTGACCCTGTTCTCAGTTCTCAGCCCCACGGTGAGGATTTCTCATTCTCATATTCATTTTCCTGCCTTGTTTTTTTCTTTTGGGTCAGCAGAAATGGTTCTGCAGAGTCAGGACTGGGTGACTTTGTTCTCCAGATGCTCTGGAGTTTGAGTGCAGCTTTGGGAATACAAGTGGGGGGGAAAAAAAAAAAATCAGAAAAAGCACGTTGGAACAGAAATGGAGGACGATGTGATCTATAGAAGAGAAACATTTCAAGACATTATTTTACAATTATTCGCCGAAGGTCACAAACAAACCACGTCTAACTAACCCAGTCACGAACACGTCTAACACGTCTCAGCTATTATTCGCTGAGAGTCACTGAGCCTGAGGTGGAGATTTTTTTTTCGTATAAATACGCAGGTGATTATTTTTAAAAAATGCATCAAAAATCATTCATTTCAATCTTCAAAAGCGGCATGCAAATGTAATAACGGTGCGGCACCGACTTGTCACTTATCTACGCCGAGTCATATCAAATCGATAAAATAAATCACAACTCCGCCTTATCTTTGAATAGTTTTAGACCAAACTTCGTAACATCTTTAGTGCTTTTATTTTCGGAACAGCGTTTTCTTTCATCATTTGGAATTCTTCCTCACTTACGGTTATGAAGTGATCAGCTGCCATTTTGCCGAGTTGCTTGAGGTGATTATTGAGAAATAGTCTGAATTTCTCGACCAATCAGTGCGCGCGATTTCCTATAATTACCTCCGTATTTGCACTAAAAGCTGTTAAAAATTCTGATGCATTGTTCTTTAATAAATACAAAATTCTAGCTGTATATAATAGTATAAGAGGAATAAAGCACGTCAGGATATGTATTATGCTGTAATAGGCTTCATACCATATCATTGTTGATTATTTTTTCTTTAAAAGTACACCCTCTTGTGTTTTATTCCTTACATATTGCACCATAGGTCAAATGAGTCCAGTCTTGGTACAGTACAGTATGCTCCGAGGAGTTTTATTTTTAAACACTTGCTTTATAGGATTAGACAAACATCTACTGAATATTTTAAAGATTTTCTGACCCTGTCCCAACAGTGGATGCTTAAATTTGGAAGGCAGCAAGTATGGTAAGCCCTAATCTGGTATTTTTCACAAAATGAACCCTTTATGACTGAAAAAGAAGATTCACTGGCCCACTAGTGACACAGACATCTGTTGTTATTGTCTGTGCCAACATTTCAAAAAATATTTTTTTTTCAGCGTAGGAGATTTCCGTTTCCTCGTCAGACCTACAAGTTTTTGTTTTTTGTTTTATTTGGCTTTTGAATTTAGAATAAGTATAATAATTTGCATTACCATGTTATTATAGCAAATCAAATATTGATCTATTGTATACTATTAAAATATTAATTAAAATCATTTAATCCATTATTAAAAGGAGATGATCCCTCTGTTTTAGATAACTGCTGTCCTATCTCTAGATTATCCGTTATAGCTAAAGTATTTGAATCTCTTGTGAGCGAACAACTAAAAATCTCTTTAGCTGATAATATTTTAAGTTCTACACAATCAGGCTTTAAGCAAGGCCACAGCACTATAACCGCTGTAACAGCTGTTACAAATGACGTTCTTTCTGCCTTAGACACCAAAAATTCTTGCATTGCTCTATTCATTGACTTATCCAAGGCGTTTGACACAGTCTGCTACGACCGTGACTGCATGCTATCGGTTTTAGTGATCCTGTATTGGGTTGGTTCTCTAATTATTTAACAGGGAGAACAGTGTGTTTCGATAGAGAATTGTCATTCTACATTACTCACAGTCAAGACGGGTATCCCACAAGGGTCAATCCTAGGCCCTATTCTGTTCTCCATCTACATAAATAACAAGCATAGGACTAAGCCTAGCTAAGGTACATCTTTATGCTGATGATACTATTCTCTATATTTTTGCTTCCTCAGTCAAAGAGGCGATGGATTCCCTACAGTCTGCCTTTGATTTACTACAAATGTCTTTAGTCCAGTTAAAACTAATGCCAAAAAAATAAAATACATGATATTCACACGATCCTGATTATGTCCTGAGCACACAATATTAACACTTGATGGCGCTCACTTCCTATAAATATCTTTGCATTTGGCTAGATGAAAAGCTATTCTTTGATGTGCATCTAGATAATCTTTTAAAAAAGTTAAGACTCAAGTTAGGCTTTTATTTTCGTTTAAAGAAGTGTTTTTCTTTTTATAGCAAGAAAAAGGCTGGGTACCTTTTCTATCAGTTATAGATTACGGTGATACAATATACATGCGTGCATCTTTAAGCCTCCTTAAGAAACTGGATGTTGTTTATGTAACCCCCATGCCCAATTGTGGACGTGAGTCTGTGGTATTTACCCCTGTGATGGGAATTAAGAACAACACATCAGACATACGTGGCCATGGCGTTTCTGCATTGTTTATTCTGCCAGAGCAAGTAAATGTGAATTAAATGATAACTCAAACAAAAAGTCAATAATACATGACCCTTTCTAATATCAACATTCCCAAACCATTGAGATATAGAACTCATCCACTTTTCATCTGTAACTATTCCTTGACTGAACAAAGCATTAATGCAAATACACTGACTTAGTCTCACACTGATACCAATACACTTGCTTCACATTGCACTGATATGCCCTTGTTCCTTTAACATTGCATGGATACAAATAAGTGTATCTTTTATAATACACCTGCAGGGGCTGCATTTAACACAGCACTGACACCAGTCTGTTGATAGGTATGTTCGCATTCACAATAACACTGCATTAAACTCAACAAATTATACACACAGTTCTTTAGAAAACAAAATAATATATAATATGATATTCTCCGGTTGTGAGTCATTAAACTCATTGCTTCACTGGACTTATTACTCCTCTTCAGAAAGCAAATGTATTACATTCCCTACAAACGTTCAAATTTCCCTTGTCATTACATTCACACTACAAACTCCAGTAGCAGTTCAGCTTTTACAAAATGAGGTTACAATTCACTCGAGTCTTGACAATTCAAAAGAATACTCGCGTACACTAGTATTGTTACAAAAGCACGTCAGTCTTTGCTATACTATTTGCCTCCATGTACAGGGCTAATCACCTGTGCCTTGAACAACAACTCGATCTAACTTTCATTACAGTTGTAAATTTCACAAAATGCCTCGCTAAAACACATCTATTACTCTTTAGTAGGTGATCCAGAAACATATTTTAAAGAAAAACAACAGTTTTACCGACCTGTGATGGGAATTAAGAACAACATACGTGGCCATGGCGTTTCTGCATTGTTTATTCTGCAGATTGGCCTTTGGTCATGTCCAGTTCCCATCACCTACGATAGAGCTCCCTCTGCTGCCGTGGGCATGAACTGTCGTTCAAAACTGGTAGATATACTGCATGTAAATACAGGCATACAGAAAATGTCCATGGTATAAAAACCCTTGTAAATTATGTTAATTGTACTAATTATGTTAATATTGGTAAATACTTTTTAAAGTTTGACTGAAATACTAATTATCTCAGGGAATTATTTCTGCCCTCATGAATTACTTCTCAATAAGTATTTATATGTAATGTGTGTGGTGTGTCATGTATGCAAATGTTAGATGTTCTCAACCAACCCGCTACACTCGCCCCCTCTTAAAAGCTGTCTCCGGACAGTTCCCACCCAATTCCACTACCTTTAACCACTATAATAGTTCGGATGGGGGTACTGGTATGGTACACTACAGAGATAGTACAGCTGAGGAATGTAGTATGGTGGGAAGCCCTGTATTACTGGGGATGGGTAGTCGGGCAAATACGAAAGAGTGTTTGCATCCACTCTACAGGGTCTATATACTGGCTGACCTAGTGTATCATATGTCAGTATCTCTCTTGGTTGTACAACTCTACTCGATCTTCTCACTCCTTCTCTTTCTTCGCCATCCAACTCCTTTTCATCCCCTACTTGACCTCCCTCATCCATCATTCTTTCTTCTCCTTGCTTTTCTGTCTCACGTCCCTCATGTACTTCTTCAGGTGGAGGCTGGTTGCCGGCTTCCGTCTCTACTGCATCCTCCAGCTCTTGTTCTTCATGATGAGTGTCATCAGACCTAAACTCTCTGGCTGTTGGACGGAGCATGGGCTCAGCATCGGCAACTTGAGGCACCCCTTTATCATCGTGGAACCGTTTTTTTCTGAAGTTGTACAATGGAATTTCATCCACAGGTCTTCCGAGATAAGTGAAGCTTTCCCCATCTGAACTGTCGGTCTCAGCCTCCACTGGTGGAACTGCCTGCCATCGCTTGTATCTTTCTTTTACTGTTGCTCTCTGGTCAGTCACTGTATCTTCGACAGGCAGGTCATTGACTGGCAACAGGAGATTGCAGTGCAATATTCTGAGAGCTTGGGTGCCCGTCTCTGGTCGTACCTTATACACTGGTCCGTCTCCAATCCGTTCTACCACCCGGTACACTGTCTTCTCCCAATAAGCCCTGAGTTTCCCGGGACCTCCTCTTTCTGATAGGTTCCTCACCAGTACTCTGTCTCCTGCTTGGAGTGTGAAACCTCTTGTGCCACGGTCATAGTATTTCTTACCCTTGGCCGATGAGTTCTTGCTGTTCTGAGCTGCGATCTGGTAAGCTTCCCGCATCCGCGTGACCCACTTTTCTGCAAACTGCCTCCGGTCCGATGCTTCTGTGCTAGACTGAGTGCCAAACAAGAGGTCAACTGGCAATCTTGGATTTCGGCCATACAGGAGGAAAAATGGTGAATAGCAAGTTGCCTCATGTCTTGTGCAATTGTATGCATGCACAAGATGGGGCAGGTGTTCCTTCCAATCACTTTTTTTCTCTTCGTGTAATGTATGCAGCATTTGAAGAAGTGTCCTATTCACCCTTTCTACTGGGTTACCCTGGGGGTGATACGGAGTGGTCCGTGAGTGAGAGACCCCGGACAGCTGTTCTAGTCTATGGAAAAGGGCGTTCTCAAACTCACGACCCTGGTCATGGTGCAGCTTCTCTGGAAAGCCAAAACGAGGAATAAAGTCTTGGAAAATCTTTTCAGCTGCAGTTTTTCCAGATTTATTCCGTGTAGCATACGCTTGTACGAAGCGCGTAAAGTGATCAACAAGTACCAGGATGTATTCATAGCCCCCTTTGCTGGTCTCTAGATGCAGGTAGTCCACGCAGACTAACTCAAATGGAGCACTTGAGGTAATGCAGCCCATAGGAGCTTTCTGGTGGACATTAGGGTGTTTCTGCTTTATACAGGCACATTTCCTCAAGACATACTCCTCTATCTCCCGCTGCATAAACGGCCAGTAAAATCTTTCTCAGGCTAAGTGGATAACCTTATCTGCACCAATGTGTCCCATTTCATCATGTAAGCTTTGAAGTACCACTGTCTTCAGCTTTCTGGGGAGGACTAGCTGCTTATACTTCCCACTAGTTCTGTAGAGAATTCCATGTTCTACACTCAACTTATTCCACTCGTACAGTAGCCTTCGCCCCTCTGGTGTCATAAGCGCCTTCTCTTTGTTGTTGGGGATCCATCCATTCTGTTTCCTCAGCAAGATGTCTCTAATGGCTGGATCCTCATGCTGTGCCCTTTCCAGGTTTTCAGGTGTAACTGAGGCCACATTGGTTATGGGCACATCCATCTCGCTGTTATGGCTGAGCTGTAGGACCGCCATCATTGGCACCTCGTCATTCTTCACTACCTTACTACCCTGCCATACAGCTGACACAGTCTCCGGAGACAAGGACTGAGTGTGCTCATCAAGATGGTCCAGGAGCTTGAGTGGGTATCTGGATAGGGTGTCAGCGTCCGCATTCATTTTTCCGGGTCAGTATTTGATATCGAAATGAAAATCTGCTAACTCACCCACCCACCTATGACCCACAGCATTCAGTCGGGCTGTGCTAAGGACATATGTTAACGGGTTATTGTCGGTGTAAACAGTAAAGGATGGAACATAATAAAGGTAATCACGAAACTTATCGCATATTGCCCATTTTAATGCTAAGAATTCCAATTTGCCAGAGTGCAAGTGGTAATTTCATTCTGCTGGGGTCAATGTGCGAGATCCGTATCCTATAACCCGTAGCTTGCCATCCTGATGCTGATATAGCACCGCTCCCAACCCTTCATTTGATGCGTCTGTATGCAACACAAAGGGTAGCTCAAAGTTGGGATAGGCTAGGATGGGCGGATTTGTGAGCATCTCAATGAGCCTGCAGACCACTTCTTGATGTTTTACTGTCCAGACTATTGGTGTCCTGGACGGAAGCTGGCCCCCTTGCTTCTGCTTTGGCAATGTCCTGGCTCCTTTTGATTGTCGTCTGATTGGCTCCACATTCATCTCTGATGAGCACAGCAACTCGAACAAGGGTTGAGCCAGCCAAGAGAAGTCTTGGATAAATGATCTATAGTAACTTAAGAAGCCTAGTAGCTTCCGAATGTCTCCTACTGTGTGTGGCTCCTTTTCTTGTAATGCTCTTACTGCCTCAACATCTCTCGGATCCATTTGGATGCCATCTTCTGATATCAGGTGCCCTATGTATCGGACTTGTTTTTTAAACACCTCACACTTTTTGGGATGAAGCTTAATGCCATGTTCCCTCATGCGACACAGCACTTGCCTTAAATCGTCCACATGATCCTGAAATGTCTTTGAGTAACAAAGAACATCATCTAAGTACGGAACGCAAGTTTCATCCCTGATACCTTCCAATACCTCCTCCATGCACCTTTGGAAGGCAGCTGGGGCGTTCGTGAGACCGAACGGGATGCGAACCCACTCATATAAACCCCATGGTGTACTGAACACAGTCAACTCCCTTGACTCTTCACTGACAAACCCCTGGTGGTAAGCGCTCCCTTGATCTAAAATAGAAAACAAGGAGTTGCCCCCTAGCCTGTCCAAGAGGTCCTGAATCCGAGGTAGTGGGTGGCGGTCAGGAATCTTCTTGCGGTTGAGGTCCCTGTAATCAACACACAAGCGTAGACTGCTGTCTTTCTTCCGGACACACACCACTGGAGATGAATACACAGATTCGGACTTCCTGACCCAGCCTCTGTCCAACAGATTCTGCACATATTCCTTCACCTCTCGGAGCAGGGGTTTCGGAATCGAATTGTAACTTCTCTGCACAGGATGATTGTCTGACAGATTGATTTTTAACTTCAGATTAGGAATGCACCCAATGTCACCATCGTCTTCTGCGAAGACATCGGATTCCTCGTAAAGCATCTGTCTGACTATTTCCTGTTCTACCCTGGGAAGGTGACTTATGTCTACTGGTGGGTGCCATAACTTGCGATTCTCTCTAGGTGTGTTTACTGCATTAGTAGCACATACACTGGGTGAGTACAAGGCATCGTCAGGCTTTTGCCTAGTTGGTCCTTGAAGCGTGGCCCTGGTGTCAATTGGTTTGCTGTCCAAAATTGGCTCAAGGGTGCCGAGTATCGTCCGCTTGGGTAAGAAGATGTCATGCTTGGTTGTATTGTATACTGGCACTGACACACTCTTTGAAACAGCACCATGCACATCCACGAGTGCAGGCAAGGCCTCTAGGCCCTCGGGGATAGCCCCCTCAAGGCATGGCTCAAACATCATGTCGCTTTGCACAGGCATTGGTTTAAAGCGGCACTGGATGTCAAGCAATTGACCACTGCTCACCATCACTCCTATCTTGCCCAGTTTCACAACGCTCATGCTTGGCACGTCCAGGGCTTCTTTGACCGCTGACACTAGACATTCAGTGGTCTGCCACTGTACACTCATTGCCTCAGACAGCAAGTCGCATAGTTTGACTGTGTTTGTGTTCTGGCCACTGCCTTTAATTATTTCTTCGATAACGTTGAACCTGACCAAGGGATTATCAACATAGCTTGTGACGACAAGCATTGGTACATTGATGGCTATTTCTCCCCCTTTACCACTCTTAATTTCTAGTAACAGACTGACCCATCCCTCAAAGGTATCTCTGTTCCATTTGCTGCAGTGACATGGAGTTTGTGGTCGGTCAACAGACTCTCTATTGATTGTATTTTGACCTCTGGCAACTTCTGTTGGAGCCATGACCTACCGACGACACTGACCTGGGCTCCGCTGTCAAGCAGCACTTCAGCTTCGACTCCGCCCAGGTGACAGTTCAGAAGACATTTGCTTCCAATCAACCCTGCCATACATTCTCTCTTGTCATGGGGTTGACCCGGTGTCATCATGTCATCACTCTGAAGACAGTTGAGTGTAGCTTGAGTACCCCTGTCGCCCTCTGCTGGTCGTTGTCCGGGTTGCCTGGTCTGGTTTCCCATCTGTGTACTTTGAGAAAGACAACCAACAGCTCTGTGGCCTGACTGACCACATTTGAAGCAATGGGTACAACGCTCATTACCTTGTGACACACAGGTCTGGCACCTCCCTTTTGTGTCAGTCTTTGCGGCTGATTTCTGTCTTACGACTGCGACGTCTGCAGGAGTCGCCATTCGTTCCAGGCTCTTTGCTAACACTGAAACCTGAGTAGTAAGGTCATGGATAGCATCGCGATTTGCCTTTAACTCTATCTGGACATTGTCACCCTGCACCTCACAGTCTGGTGCAGCAGTTACACTAGCCACTTTAGTTTTAGGCAACCCCCCAAACCGTTTTCGCCTCTCTGTGTCTATACTGACAGATTTTGAGACTAACTCAAGGATAGCATCATCAGTAAGGTTTGGACGTGAGAGTTCGGGGCAGATGTCTGTTCGGACAAATGAACATTTCTCATTAAATCCCTGGAACAGGGAGTGAAGAAAAACTCCTTGCACCAATTTACCGTCATACTGGAAGTCTGAGTCGGTCTGCTGAGCAGCGAGCAGTACCCTCTCCCTCAACCCCATTAACCAGTAAACAAACTGTTGTGGAGTTTCCTTATCTGATTGTTTGGCATTGCTAAGCTCCTGAAAGAGCTCCGAGCTACTTTGATCTTTTAGGTGTGCTTGCAAAAATCGTTTTAGCTCAGTTACACTCAGTATGTCTTTGGCAAGCAACATGTTTTTAAATGTACCTGGTTTAATTATTCTTAGCACTGCCCTGGTGACCTCTGATTCAGTAAACCTTTGTGCACTACCTTCATCTATCTGTCTACAGATGTTGTGGTAGCTAAGTTCAGAGTCTGAGTCGGATATCTGACCACCTTGAATTTTAAACTCTTGACGAGGCAGGAATGTGGCAACATCAGATAACCTTACATAACTACCTGGTACCTGCTCTGCCGAAGTGGCAGTTGAGTCAGATGAGAGAGTCTTTGCTGGTGTGACTGGTGGGGAGACTGGAACGTCAATGTCCATGTTGTCTGTTGTCGTTGGCACCACAGCTGTACTGTCTTTCCCAGTTGGCGCCTGGACTGAAGTTGGACGCTGCAGTTCATCGACGAGGTCACGTAGTGAGAGGAGATGAGACAGTCCCTGGTCCTCCCGATCCATCAATGCTTCACTTTCGATGAAGTGGATCACGAAGTCAAGGAATTCCCCTTCTGACGCCTCCTCACCTGGCACATCACCCATCACTGGCCCCTGGCATGCCTTTGCTAACTTAGCAAGCACCTCAACGTTCCCAGCTCCAGCCAGTCGGTACAACTGTCATTTAAGGTCTCGGCATAGTAGCTGTAGCTCTGTCATCTTGACGAGGTTGAAGTCTGCACGAAACTTGAAGAATCTCGTAGTCTCAGGTATGTAGTTCTATGTAGATCAGTGTCGACCAGTAGGTGGCGCGATCCTGGACGAGCCCCCAAATTGTAACCCCCCATGCCCAAGTGTGGACGTGAGTCTGTGGTATTTACCCCTCGCTAAAACACATCTATTACTCTTTAGTGGATAATCCAGAAACTTATTTTAAAGAAAAACAACAGTTTTACCGACCTGTGATGGGAATTAAGAACAACACATCAGACATATGTGGCCATGGCGTTTCTGCATTGTTTATTCTGCAGATTGGCCTTTGGTCACGTCCAGTTCCCATCACCTACGATAGAGCGCCCTCTGCTGCCGTGGGCATGAACTGTCGTTCAAAACTGGTAGATATACTGCATGTAAATACAGGCATACAGAAAAT
>JAOBAM010000016.1:2133472-2143827 GCA_025212355.1 Notarius kessleri
TGATGATGTTTTAGGTCATATTTATGCAGAAATATAGAAAATTCTAAAGGGTTCACAAACTTTCAAGCACCACTGTTTCTGACAGTGTAGGGTTTAAGATGTTTATCATCATTAATGATCAGAAAAGATAAAGTGAACACTAGTGTTGTAGGCAAGACCAAGACTTAGAGGGGTTGAGACCAAAGCATGGTGAGGCCGAGTCAAGACCAGAACCAGACCAGTGTGTGTGAAGGAGGGTTGGGGGAGGGGTGACCAGCCATTAACAAGAAGAAAAATTTCATATTCACAATGAGTCACGTTATTGGTTGCATTTGAAGCAGGGAATTTTACATCCAATCACAGTAATGATGTTAACAAATAAATCAGACAATGTGCAGGTGATTTAGTGAAATCCCCACAGTCTTGGAATAAAATCCCGAGTCCTCTATGTCTGAGACTTATACAAGACCGAGTAGTCGATTCCGAGACGAGAACTTCAAAATGTGATCTTGAGACCGGCCTCGAGTCCTTCAACACTACTGGACACCACTATAAAAACATCTGATGATGTTTCAGTATCAGTGAAAGTTAATAAGACAATAAATGCATGGATGGTTATATTTAATTACGTGAGGTCATGTGATGTCACATGTTAGATAGATTATTACTATAGCATTAGCAGCCTGGCTAACAGGAGTATTTGTCATAATTATTATAAGCTACGATCTATGATTATCATATTCATAATATGAATAACGTCATATTTTTATAGAGGCATTTTGCCAAGCTGTTTTAAATAACGTTTTGGAAACCAACCCTTGCTAATTTAAAATGTAAAAAATTCCTCTAACTGTTATACATTTTGAAACGGGTGCTACGTGGAAACCTTTTGGTAGAATTTTTACTCCATCTAGAGTGACAGCTGACGATCCTTTAGGTGTGCTGCTGCTTCGTTTTAGTTTCAGCTTTAAAAAGTAATGTTGTGGAACCTGGACAGGGTCAAAACAAAGTGCTTTCCTTTAATTAAAAAGGGTTTTGAAAGTAGAACCCTTTTATTACCTACTAAAAACTAGACGCTGTACTTCATATTTATAGTGTAAAATAAAGTGCGAGTTAAAATGTACTGTTTAATAACCAAAGTTTTTCTCTGAGAAATGGTTCCTTTTTTTTTTTTGAAAGACTTTATGAAACCTTGAACAGTGCAAGGAATCTTTTAAGAACCCTTGAAGAACCTTCAGCCAGTGGGGCAACTACTTGAAGAACCCTTTAAGGTGTAACTTGTTTTATTTGCAACTGCGATAAACAAAGAAACCTGAAGGATACGAGGGGGGAGTCTTGACTTCCACCAAGGTAAAATGCTGTACAGTATTTTGCAGTGTTGCAAAAGGAAAACTAAAGTCATGGATCTACCCCGTGACTCAGATCCACTCCAAAACTTCATGAGCTCTTCTTTGAATCGTGTTACACCCTTCCACCAAGTTTCATGGAAATCGGGTGTGTAGGTTTTGCGCAATCCTGCTTAAGATCACAAAAACAAACAAACCACCCCAACCATAACGTCCTTGATGGAGGTAATCGTGCACAGTGAACTAAACAACATTAAAAAAAAAAAGTGAACAATAAACAAAACTTTAATTTCCTGAAAGGTTTGGGACATGAACCAAAAACAACGAGCAATAATTTGGAGTTTGTTCTGCACACTTATCATGTTCATCCACACCAATATGTTCTTTAAGGGTTCATTGGATGATAATTTCAAAAACGGAAACATTTCTGAGAGAAAATCACTCTTAGGTTGAAGTTTCAGGTTATGACTGAGAACCTTTAAGGTTTCCATCTGATAGACAAGAAGAAGATTGACAATGTTTAATTTATATCGCCAACCCAAGGACTCTTTACAGAAAATGAGAAGCAACAAAGCAAACAAACAAAAGGACATCTGTACAAATAAAAGATGGAAGAATACGACACAATTACAAATAACGTGGGTGAAGAAGCAGATGAGTTCAAGACCCCTAAAGAGAGTGTCGTATGTTTTATTTGTAACTGTGTGTAACGTTAAAGATGATGCCCAGTGTTCAAAATTAAATGTTTTCTCATCATGAAGAGTTCCTTTCCAATGTAGAAGCTAAAAAGACTTTAATTACCAAAGAACCCCTGTTTTTCTAAAAGAGTGCACCAGATACCAAGATACGGTACTTTTAAATCCCTGAGTTTGTACTGCATATTTCTCCCGTGAAAACATTCTTAGATAAAAAGGATTCTTGTTGTTGACTCTAAGATCCCTGTTCTTGGCTGCAGGAGTGGAACCCAATGTGTTCTTCTTTCTGCTGTTGCTGAGGTGCTGAGATGCTTTTCTGCTCACCACGGTTGTAAAGAGTGATTATATGAGTTACTATATCCTTCCTGGAGGAAAAAAAACGCTCGAACCACCTCAAATCTGTCCATTTATCTGATCTCTGACCCTCTCTTATCAACAAGACATTTTTTTTCCACCCACAGAACTGTCATCGCTCACTCACTCGATGATGTTTTTTGTTTTTCGCACCATTCTGTTGAGACTGTTGTGTGTGAAAACCCCAGGAGGAGATCAGCAGTTTCTGAAATACTCAAACCTCATACTCATCTGGCTCAAACCAACACCCATGCCAAAGAAAGAAAGTCAGACTTCACTGTGAGATCAGAATTTTCCCCGTTCTGATGTTTGAACATCGTGAACATTAACTGAAGCTCTTGATTTGTATCTGTGTGATTTGATGCATCGAGCTGCTGTCGAGGGATCGGCTGATTACAGAGCTGCAGAAAACTGCAGGTGGGTGTAGGGGTGTTCTAATAAAGTGGCCAGGGAGCGTAATGTTGTGGATCATCATTTAACAATCGTTTGCTCACCAGTCCGTTATGAAACTTTAAATTCACAGTTTTACCTCTGACTGTTACAAACTGCTGACACTGGAGACTCCTTCATCAACAACAAATCAGCATTTCCTGACAGAAAACTTCATTAAATTTTTATGTTGAGAGTCCACCACTCTACAAGTCCCTGTGAATGAGCTGTTACCATAGAAACGATGTATTAGAATGAATGCATTAATACTATTGTCAGAGCTGCTGTTATAGAAAATCAATCAACGCCTTCTGACCAATCTTAGTCCATAGTTTGACTCACTGGTATTGAATGAACCTTTAAAGAGAATATCAATAAAATTAAATGACCATACTTGTAATTTCAGCATCCAGGGTCTCGATTATTTTCAAGGTTTCTCCCTGTTGAGTTTTTGTCGAGCTGAATTTCTGTTAAATGCACAATTTAAATGATTTTCAGTTATAATAGTGTTTCAGTTCTTTTTTTTTCACTTGTTCCTCATGCCATTCCCTTCTCACTTTATATAAAATGCTCAGATTGCTGAAAATGGATCACATCAAGCTGCCACCTTTGATTGTGTTTCATATTTCACAGCTCAACTCTGCTTCTTCTAAACTTTGGATTGCTTAAAATATGCCCTTCAAATAAGAAGAACTGGAGTGAAAAGATCTATAAAATGTCATTGTAACGTCTTATGTTCATTGTAAATTACATAGGGTTCAGTGGGGATTACTTGGGGATTAGTGTTTGAACCTTTTAATGAAGAAGATGAGTGCTTGAAACATTGATAACTTCAAAGCAATTAGAAGTTTCAACATACAGCAAATCTGAGCTCTATGGAATTGTGTTTACTAAATTATTCAGCTCGTTTTTTTGAGCAGATACCTGGTAGACTTGGTCAAACTCCTTCCCATGCCAGGGCCTGGCCTTCCCAGGCAGTCTCCCATCCCAGTACTAACCAAGCCCTAAAGGCACATTGTGTGGCGCTGATCTCCACTTCTACAGCCCTCAGCATCTCGCCGATACAGCTAGGGTTATAGTGGGGGGCGGGTCCTCTGGTAACCGCGAGAGTTTGACTCTATACTCACATCTATATCACAGCATGCCTTGCCAGACTGCAGTAGGTACCATTTCAATGATAGTCTTTGGTATGACCCGACCACGAGTAGAACTCACAATCTCTCAGTCAAAAGGTGGACATGCTTACCGCTAGGCCAGCTTGCAGTTGGTCAAACTGGTAAACCTGCAGAATTACTGCTACAAAAGCAGCATTCAGGACAAATGGTTTCAAGGAAACAGTACAACATGAAGGAGATTAGAAAATCATAACTTCTCATTATTTTGAGAAATAATAAGCTGAAGAAGCTGGAAAATGCAATCACTATAGATCTTGCGTATGCGTCCAAATTGAGAATATGCATTTCAAATTGAATGTACTGACACAAGTAAAACAATGCACCAAGGCAGGGCTACCAGCTCAACCAGCTTGACTTGGGTTTTGACCAGCAGACTGTTGTGCCAGTCGAACGTAAGCTTGACTGTAATTCAGAGTGTAAAGTTGCTCCTAAATCATACACTGAGAGGAATTTCCAGTAATGTGGTATGGAGCACAGACAAGTGAGGTACTTCATAAATATAATATAATATATAATATAATAAAGTATAATAGTGCATAAAGTTGCAAAGAATTATGCATTTCCTGTTTACCAGCCAATCAAAAACACCATCTGACAGAAACAAGAAGCAAAATGTCCACAGGGATGTGGTGAGCATCCACCTTTCAGTGGAGTATACATCTTGCAAGTTCCACCATTCGACTTTTAGATTTAAGATCTAATTAGACAGTGCAAAGATGTCCAGCGCCAGCAACTGCTGGTTTTCTCCACCTACACAGACAGTCTGCACGGGCTACTCAATCCCAGAAAAAAATAAAAATAAAAACTTGCTTTTCAGTGTTCAAGTGATTTATATCATCTCCGCTGCCCATAATTTGCTGCAAATCCAATTATTTCGCCACGAAATTGTCCTTGATTCAGGTCATCACTGGAACCGATGCCATATTTGTTAATCAATTCTCATGCTCTGATTGACCGAGCCAGACCACATGACCACATATTTCCATACATATTTTGCAAGTATTTTACAGGGAAATGGTTAGTAATTTATTAGCTGAGAATGCACCAGAAGGTATGTAAATTTCATGCCCCCAGACCCCCCTAGCATGAGCACATTAGCATTAGCCACCTACAACTTTTTTTAGCCGGCTAGTTCAGATTTTCTGGAGAACCCTGACAGTGCTTTACAATACAGTGCTGACTCAAATGATCCAACTCTCCTCTTTTTTTAACTTTGAATAAATGAGTTTATGATTATTATCTACAAGTTTCTATTGTAGCTAACTGCATTTGTGATGTCAACAACAAGTCAGGAAGTCATGACCAAATGTTTCAACATGTGATTTGAGCCTGACCTGCATCTTTACTTCCTCTTGAGTTCTTCTTGAGTTCTTCTTCTTCTTCTTCAATGTTTTGCAATCAGAAGAGTCATGTACAGTACATGGTGGCTTTGCTCTGGATTTGATTTTTCTCAGTTTCATCAGTGCTTCAAAAATTTGATTCTGAAAAGATTGCCTGGCTACTTGGCCTGGTGTGTTGATTATGTACCATTATGGCTATTAATTTAAAGTGAGATCTGGCTGTTAAAATACTTCATAGTGCTTCCAAACCCTATACGCTCATATTCTTCCCTTTTATCAATGGAAACAGCTCTGAAGTCTTTGTGCCCAGGTCCTGCAGTGTGAAGATCACCTTAAGTACCAGAGAGTGTTCAAAGTTTTCCTTCACACCTCAAAGTCATTGCCTCATTCAACTTTCCAATCTTTTGATCTACAGCCAAGTTATAAAATGAATCCATGAGCGCTGACCGCCTCTTTCACCACTGAAACTGGAATGCTCCATCTGATTCTCTTTTAACCAGGTAAGAGGAGGATGAAGCTTATTTAAGCCTATCAAGTGAAGCTTGATGTTGTTTTGCTGCCAGCTTTCTTTGAGTTAAATTAAATCATTAGTTGAGGGCCATGGCTTCTTCTCTTAACGTGAAGGAGGACTTGATAACCCAGCTGTCACAGCTCTGACGTGAACAATATGGCATGGCAATCCCTTGTCTGCCCTGACATGACTCCAGTAGACCTAACGTGATGGTTCAATTTAAGCATGATCCCGTTTAAGCTTAAGGTACAGCTTTTTCAACAACTGAGCCTTGATATTCAATTTGGAACATCTGAGAGAATATAAAATCCCTTTAACCCAATGCCTTCACACTGAATGCACAATCAATGCTCTCACTGGCTACAAGTTATGCCACCATGTTACCCTGCCATAAGCAATGGATAATAGCATATCCCTCATGGACTATTAGACCACCTCAGTCAACATAAATCAGTAAGCAATCACCAAACCCAGACCAATAAAATTCTCTTTTGGGGCTTTGCATTTTCACCAACGTCCACACATTGGTCATTTTTAAGACCTGTGGAACAGCATCAGGATCCAGCCATTATTCACAGATTTACTCTCATTAGAAGGCGTATTGTTTCAAGAAGCCAATTTAATGAAGAAGCAGAAAGGTTAGAGAAGCAAAGGTCTCAGATCAGAACTATCCATTTCATCAGAGGTGAAGTGATGCATATGAACCTGCTGAAAGATTCAGGCTTTATCGACATATTCGTCACAACAAATAACAATCAGTGGTTTCTTATCCTTTAAGCAAAGTCAAGCTGAGTGCAGTAAAGCTCTGAATGTAGTATGTGTAAGAACTTAAAAAATGGCCAAGCTGATATACCAACAGTATCTGAATTATTGTACCATTCATATGAGCAAAAATAATATTCCTTGTCCATTTTTGGTGTTTATGAATATATACGTTGGGGCATTTCTACCTAAATCTGCAAAATAGAGGGTGGAGTCAAGGTAAATAGGTGAACGTAGAAGTACGACTGAAGGGCAGGTCTGATATTTGCTGGGTGTTCTGAGAAATTCAATCGGAATGTCTGCTGCCAGAATGAAAATGGCAATAGGTGTCTTCACTATCCTCTTTTTCTTTGCTAAGTATCACTACTGGCTTTAGCTAGTTAGCTAGCACTACCGAGGTCTATCTACTTGATTTGTTCTGTGAAACCACCATTCAAACAGTTTATCATGTTTTCATGCATATCCAAGAGGAACGTCACTAATTCCGTGTCCAACTTCATTTCATTTCATTTTCCATTCTAAACATGGGATCAGAAATCAGAGTGAAGGGATGTTGGGGGTGTGCTTATATATATCTATATTTTTTTTAAAGCCCACATCTACACAAGACCTCAGTTTTCCAAACATGTTTTCTCAGCCACATACAGTAATACACTTATACTGATATCATTGCTCTTTTCATCATGTTCTGCATAATTCCAAGGTTATCTGTACCAGTAAGAAAAAAAAATCAGATGGATTTTATTCATATAGAGCTTTGGATGTGCAGTTTACCTTTCCGACATACTGTGGTTCAGATCCCATGTACTCCTCCAGGACGAAGAACTGGTTCCACACCCATCCTCGTTTGACCCTCTGAATCCCCACCATGCCTTGCCTCCAGTGGTCCCTCAGAGCCCCATGGTGCTCCTTTCCCCACCTGTGCACTGGAGAAACAAAGCTCTTGTCCAGGAGACACCAGAGGAACAGCAGCACACAGTTCCCCGTGAGCATTGGAAACGTTTCAGCGTGCACCTTCAGCTTGGAATACTAAGCGACTGAGAGAGCTGGATGAAGATGATCACTGAATCGGGGGGACAATATGCCACAGTGCTTCGATGACATTGATGAAGATTCAGGGCAGCTTGAAATTTCCCAGCGTTCCACCTATAGGAAAGAGGAGATTACATGGATCAGAACATTCCTGTTCCAGATTTCCGGACACGTCCAGGATGATCTATTGGGCTGTTTGGATCATTCATATGTATAGAGGAGAAAAGAATTGGATGTCTTTTGTGTAATGTCCTATTTTGGTTTTGTCTTTGAAGCGGTAAAGCGTATCTTTTTGGCCACCAGGGCATAAGGTAATCTTATAGGAAGGATTTTTGACAGGAATGGAATTTGAGCAAACTTGAGGATAATTGAATTTAGTCATGGGAGGATTGAGAAATTTAAAAAATACGGACAAATTAAGCAACTTTTGCAATGGAAACTTTTCAGCAAGACCCCAAGAATGCGTTCAGAGGGTGGTATATTAGTTATTTGCAATGCATTAGTCTCTAAAATAAGCCTGCTTCAGGCTCAAGGATGCTTATGGCCTGATTATGCAAATGGTTTATCATATCATGAGCACCAGAAAAAAATCTGGTAATGAGGCTCAAGGTAAAAAAAAAATATATATATATATAAAGACTACACTCTCTCCAGCAGTATAATTTGATCCAAGAAAACCCTTCAACCATGTTGGTGTACCATATGAAGGTATACTGGGCTGAAGTTCAGAACTAAAATATGAAAATACAGCACAGGTTGGCAAAAGTTCTCTGTGGAGAATGTAATTATCTACATAATACAGGTGGAAAAGAACAGCGAGCGGAAACATCACTCAAAAATGCTAATCAGCTCACAAGTGACTGCTTACCGGCATGCATTTTTAGTGGTTCCTTCCATTCCTTTAATAGCGAGTTAAAGGTGTGAGAATTCTTCAAGGCAAATCTACAGTGATGTGTGAGATACCTTGGAGGAAAATGTGTTTCACTAATCGCTAGACAGCTTCAAATAGCAAGTGATGACAGTTCTCGAGCAGTCACAGTGCTCGTGTTGAGCATCCACAGGAACACCGTAACGTCCCAGGAGAACGGACTTACAGGTACACCTCATTATACCACAGCGCTGTAAAGTTCTGCATTTTGATGAAATTTCTGACAGGAGTGCAGTTGTAAATCACAGATTTATATTAATGTGCTCATTTGAATACATTATCATTTCTATAGTAACAGCTCGTTTACAGGGAATTGTACAGTGGGCACGCCACTGTATTTATTTTAAAAAATGATTGATAATATTTTTAACATTTATGGAAGGAGTATGAAGAAGAATAAAACACTTCAGGACCTCATCATTCCTTATTTTCTGATAACAGCATGACATGACACATTACATCGCATGATATGACCGATTACATCACGTGTATTTAGCAGACGCTGTTATCCAGAGCGATGTACAACACACCCAGAGCAGCCTGGGGAGCAGTTAAGGGTTCGGTGCTTTGCCCAAGGGCACTTCAGCCATTCCTGCTGGTCTAGGGAATTGAACTGGTAACCTTTTGGTCCCAAAGCGGCTTCTCTAACGATTATGCCATGGCTTCTCCCACATTGTATATTTCAGATTTAATTATTTCACCTCACTAGTCAGTTATGCACAGCTATGTACTATAGCTACAGTACTGTGCAAAAGTCTTGGCACTCTTTCTTTTTCCATACAAACTTTGTTGTTTTTATTTTAAAGGAAATGAAATTGTCTCACACCAAATATTGACTTTGTTTAATTTATTATGGCTTATTGATTATTGTCTATAGTATTTTTTAATGTTGAAACATCTAATTTAATTATTTTTAAGCCGTTTTTACTCTACAGCATTTTTTTTTACATGTGCCTAAGACTTCTGTACAGGACTCTAGCTGTGAATGTGATTTGGATTTACTTTGTGTAATTTTATAGCAGAAAAAAAAAAAAAACATGAACAATGGTTAAATCTGGAGATAAAACTCCAGGAAGTGTGTAAAAGTGCATTTACATGATTGTTCAAGTCGAAAGGAATTGTTGCTGCAAGCATGCAAAAAAATAAAATAAAATAAATAAATAAAACAAACAAAGGTATCACAAGACTATTGTTTGAACTCAGGGTCCTGCAGCTTCTTCACAATAAAACGAAATGTGCGAATTTAATATGTCTGGTTTTATAAACTGTTTTCTCAGAGTAAGCAGTCTTTCTCAGGCCGATGCGTAAGATGTGCATTGTTATGCCGGAGCATGACAGGGAAGTGCTTCAGGGCGCTCTGCATTAGCAGTCTGGAGTAGTTACAGGACTAAGCTGCTTATTGCTGAATAAACATTCGGCGTTTCAGGAGGCCACAGCTGGCTGAATCACTGAACCTGCTCTGTCACATTCAGTTAAAGAAAAAGGGGCTATTGTTAGCCAGGAGCTTGCGGCTAAGCAGAAAGTTAAGAGGTAAGCAAAAGGAAGTGAGCTGACAGCACACCCACACTTGTGAGATTAAAAGCAAATTAATGTAAACTTCCTTTATATTCTTCAGCTTTTATTCTGTTATAACTAGGTCGGAAACAAACAACGCTGGGTCATGCTCGATTAAAAAAAAAATCAAATCATTATAAATTAGGATCCTGCAAACTTGTCACTGTGACGTCTATACACTGTGTTCCAAATTATTATGCAAATCATATTTTTCTCAGATTTTCCAAAATTACCTATATGAATTGCAGTC
>JAOBAM010000016.1:2764668-2774814 GCA_025212355.1 Notarius kessleri
TGAAAATCTGATGATGTTTTAGTTCATATTTATGCAGAAATATAGAAAATTCTAAAGGGTTCACAAACTTTCAAGCATCACTGTAACTTCAAGAGAAAGAATAAAATAAAGGCTGGGGTAAATTGAGCTGCCGTAACGTAATGTTTCACAACATTAAATGTAACTGTTAAAGGATAAAAAATACAGCATGTTTTTTAATTAATAAAAATTGTATTCATCAGCAAATTGCAGTGATATAAGAGGAATAAAACACTTCAGAACATGCTGTTATAGGAAAATTATGTTTGTTGGTCGCCCTGTAATAAACAGTAACTGTGTCATCACAGTGTGTTATTCCTTATGTAGTAATTGTTGGCCTTTGATTTGAGGCATTTCATGTAAAAGGAAGTCAAGTCCATCGCATAGTCTGCAGTGCATCCTGGGAGGCACCTAGACCCTGTCATTTTTAAGATTGAAGAAGGTGGCTTGTGGAATTGACTTTCCTCTCAGTGGATGGTGTAATTTGTAGTAAAAAGCTCTTGAGTGTGTGTGTGTGTGTGTGTGTGTGTGTATGAGCTGATGCAATCTACCTCGGCAGCTGCAGGTTAAAACAGAGCACTCATTTCACCTGGACATCATCCATTCACTCGAGCCACGGAGAGAGAGAGAGAGAGAGAGAGAGAGGACACGGCAATCAGAATTGTCACATCGGCTGGTTTAATGTTGTACAGGGTTGTGAGATCATGTGGCGTAACAGAACGACACAAGATTATTATTGATTGATGATAGATAATTGAAAAGAAGGGGGCGTGGCCAGGCCATATCACGTACATGTTACATCATTACAACGAAAAAAAAAATAGAGGAAGCTGGTTACTCGTCATCTGTACCTGCTAGTCATTAGCACTGACATTTAGTCAAGGTTTTTTTTTTTTTTTAAATGAATTGCTTCTTAAGAATGCCAAGAATACGCGCAAAATTTTAAATAAACATAAGATGTTCGCTGTAATGAACCTTATCATAAAATTGAAATTAAACGATATAAACTACACGTGCATGTAGTTTGTGCTGAACAGCAGCAGAGATATTTATTGAATTCTTCTTTACTGACGTTCACAGCTTTATCTGTTCGACGAGAACGGACAAGAGATGCTAAGACACGGCAGAGATTCTTTACGCCCCGCTACGAAGTCAGACAACACCGCAATGGTTCACACGGCGAAAAGTAAACGCGTACAGTATTACAAGATACAACGCATTATTTTTATCGACTGGAAAGCTGCAGACTCGTTTTTTAGACTGACAAACAAGTGATCATGAGAAAATAATATGCGTATGTAAGACTCACAGTCAGGCTGTGAGACGTCTGATGTTTGTCTGGCGTCTACGACGTATCAGCGAAGGTCGAGGAAACGGACGTCTTATGGAGACTTCGCTGACTGTTTTATGGACATCACCCAACCCTGTGATTGGTCATTGAGATGGATGGATGGATAGTATCGTCAGCTGTCCCAGGCCTACGATGCTCTTATTAACTCACAGCTGATGTTTGATATTTCACTGCGCATAATAAATCCTCTCAAGCATCTTGTAATCCTCAGCAGAGCGACACGCCGCCTTTGGGAGTCACTGATCGCGCCCAATGCGCTGTGAAGTTTGACTTGTCAGATTGGCCTTTGTGGGGTTTTTTTCCCCCACACGTTCTTTTCCTATTTCCCGATTTCGTTTCTCACATTCAGCGTGAACTGATAATAGCCTGCCGCCATTAACTCGGGTCGTCCCACTGTTGTCTTTTGAAATTTCAATTGATTATTCTCAAGTCTGTCCAAAGCGAGAGTGGATCATTAGCGTGTGCTACAAATTACTGACTGGCAAAGCTTGCCAAGTGTTTCACAGCTCTGACACATTGCTCTTTGCGTGTGTGTGTGTGTGTGTGTGTGTGTGAAGGCTGAAATAAGCTAAATAAAACTATAGCCACACAGTAAAGAGCAGCCGATCCCCATGCGCTCCTTTCCTCATGCGGAACCCGAGCACGGCCCCGTGTGAGAAGAGCGAGCCCATTTCTGTTGTACTCAAGCAGCGAGACAAGCATGCGCTAATAACCTGACAACTCCGGGACTGCAGAGTTCAGCTCTCCAGGACTACGGAAGAGAAAAGAAGACGAGATGAAATCTGTCTAATCAGGATCCTTTAACCTTTATTCTCCACTCACCTCGAACGACCTCCACAACATTTTCATTCCATCACTGTCCCAGACACCGCCACGGGCTTTCGCGTTTTCATTTATTTGTCGCAGTACAGCTTTCAGGTTTTCAGCTCTGTTTCTCTGCTTAATGTCAATAAATGCCATTATCGATTAATTTTTTTTATATGTTTTTTTTTCCCTGTCGTGCAGCGTAGGAGCAGAATCGAAATGTCAGGCAATGTTGTGATTGCAATCAAGACGACATAAAGCAACCTTTTAAAAATGAAAGAAGTTATCTTGATTGTAAGAAAAGAAAGTCTTAAAAGCTGTACAGAGTATTAAAAAAGATCCAGGTTTAGGGCTGGACAAAAAAGTATTACTTTTTTTTTTTGCCTCAGTGCAGTTCGATTCAAGATGTGTATTCCGCACCAGCCAATCAGCACTGAGCACTGCGTAATATATGAGCTCACGTACACAGTCGGCAGAAGGAAAAGAGAAGAAACTAAACACGTGAGTGGATTTTAAATAAAATGGCAGAAATTAACAAACAAAATGGTGGAAATGGAACAAATTTGTTGTCAATTAAATTTAATTATGTATTAAATATTATGTTCAAAATTATGAAAAAACACTCGTGTTGGTTGTAGCTTCGCTCTTGTGTACGTGTAGCAACTGCTACTGTTATCGCTTGTGGGTGTGGCCTGTCCAGCATTAATTTTTATTTTTATTTTTATTTTCTAATGAAAAATCTTGCTCGCCAAAATGTACAATTTCTAACATCAATTTTGTTTAAAATGTATACGTTCAATTTATATGTTACACACTCAGCTTCACGCGAGCTTCATTTTCAAGTTAGATTAGCAAAGCGCGCTAACTGTACTAGCCACATACACTCACCAGAGGCACCAGCGATCACTTCTGCATCATTCCAAGCTTTATTTTTCTTCATAATGTCTCGATACGTGTTTACTGAGAGCCTGAGGACAAGATGAAACCACGGTTATAAGTTTTTCTTCCACTTTTTTTGCGAGAACTAACTGCAGGTAGGAACTAAGTGACGAACTGAAAAGAATTCGGACACCGTAGGATTCATCTGAGGAATCGTTCGAGCCGAGCGTTTGGATTTGTCACCTTATAGCATCGAAAAGCTTTTGCACAGACGTGAGAACATCTCAAATATCGCTTGTTATTACATATGTAACGATTCGCCCAATTCACGATTCGATTCAATTCAATTCACGATTCAATTTTACCATGATATTTTTGAAAAAAAATATTAAATGAAGAAAATTTTATTACAAAAAATATGCAACATTTATTTTCCTATCAACTTAAATATTCCTTTTGTTAAATTAAAAAAACCTGTTGTTTCATTTTCTTAGTAACCAACAATAATTATTGACCCGCATTTATAAAGGTTGGCGTAAAATATAATCACCCGTTAACTGAAATATTCCTTTTATCAAAAATGAAAAAGTTAATAATAAATAGTCCTTTTCTTAATTAACTTTTATGAACCTTTGTTCTGCCTCCATTTGCTTCTCTTTTCTTTCTTTTTCAGCAGTCTTTAAAAAGAGAGCTCTGATTTCTTGTTAAAGCTATTTGTACACAATCACCCAACAGCTCTTTCACATTTTACATCAGTTTTTATGTTTTCGCAGCTTTAGATCTGTGTTACTTCTGTCTACAGTGAAGTCACGTGTATTTCTGCATCTAATTTCCAATAATAATCACGATTCTTTTTTTTTAATTTTATCGATTTGAATTGTCATAAATTTGCATCTTGATTTATCGTCACATGATGTATCATCGCTTGTTATTGTGAAGGATACATGTTGTGGACATCCAGAAAAGACGTACAGGATAATCGCTCATTGGAGTTATTCATTACGCAGCATGGATTAAAGTGAGGCGATATGACAAAAATATATCGTGATATTTCAAGACGATACTTATGACAAAATATAATAAACTAATTATAATATAATAGCATTGTGTTTAAAAATATTTATAAAGTATTCAAGGATCAAAAAGCTCCCTGTTATTCAGAAAAAAAGTTATAAAAAGCATTATACAGTCTAAAAAAACATGTATTGTGACACAGTTTATCACAATATCGATATTACATCACCCAGCCCTAACGCGGATCCTTTTCCACTTCAGCCCCTGCGTGTAAATCGTCTCCATAAAGTGAACCACACTCTCAGATTCGATAGTTATGGAGCTGCTGGTGTGTGAAGCACCATTCGACACGTAAAGCACCCGAGTTGTGAGTGTATAGATGAGTTAATGGCGCTGTCAGGCTGTTAAGGGCCTCGTGGGAAAGACGTGCGATAAATATCGACGACAAGCTGTGAAAAAGTTCTCCCCGACTTGGACTACAGGCAACAGCTCTATTAGCAGGGCGCACTCCTGATTTGCGTATTTGTCAGTGAAGTGGAAGTGACAAGGAAGCTCACACACACACACACACACAGAGTCTCATTTGCATCCCAATAGAGGACGGCATTCCAGTAGTCCGGCACAATGCTGAGGGGAAGCCGCTGACCCGAGAGCTCCCATTGAGTTCTTCACACAGCTTCGATTCTCACGCCGACTTCTCCTCCCCTCACCCAGGGAACCACAAACAAACAGAAACACAACACAGCCGTAAACACCACACACACACACACACACACACAGGTTAACAGGTTTGTATTTGAACAGATAGACAATGGAGAGATGCAGCCGCTCGCTCGCTGAGGTTCCTTCACGAGCAAGCGTTCTGTCCAATTGCTTTGTAAACATGTTAAAAACCCGGTGTGTTTTTGGACCACCACTGATGTCGAGCAGAAGCAACAAAGTCATTGACTCACACACCACATTATGGCCTCTCACGTTACGTAATTAAGAGGTCCCATCTGGTCCGGGCAGTGCTCCCTGACACTAATTGTCTTGGTGCACATGATCATCCCATTGGGATAAAAAAAAAAAAAAAACTCGAACATTTAAATCCATTATCTGTTCCTGTGGAGAATAAAGTGCACATGTTGCAGTGTAGAGGAGATTAGGACGATCTACAGGGGGGCTAGGAAGTAGGATTACGCCTCAGATGAAGTTTTAGCCCCTTCACAGTAAGCACCATCACATGCTTCAAGCTTCTTAACACCTTTCTGTGTTGCAACAAGAAAATGAGTGTCCATAAGAAAAGAATTTAAGGCTGTTTAAAGTGCAGCTAATACCGACAACATATTTGTGGAGGAAATGGACGTTTTTCAGAGACTACACTCACCATTTTGGACCATGGCTCTGATCGGTCATTAAAAATGATTGTTTGTTCCAAGCGTCTCGCGCTTTCTGCCATGTTCGATTAACCTTTTTTTGATTTATTTAAAGGGCTTGAAATTTCAATGCAAAGGGGGTTTAACGTCCGTGCGACACTCGCAGACGTCGTTTCTAAGTACACCGAGGTCTTTCCTCTTCCATTTGAGCTCATGTTGTGTTTATCCACCGAAAACGTCATCCCATGTCTGTCTCCCTTCCACCGATCTTGTTTTTTTTCAGGGCTGTAATTGGATACAGTCATAGATAAGAATAAATAGCCGAGGAAAATGGACAGCGGGACCGACATGGAGAAAAATTAGGACCGAGATGAGCAAATCAATCATCATTCTCCAGGAGCAGTGATAGCATAGCATCCTAAAACCCAAGCAGTCTAGACAGCCCCTTCAGCCCCCTCGCCACCCGAACACCCCCAAACAGACGACGGACAGGTCGATGAGTATCGATTACTCTCTGCACCCCCCCGGGGGAATGACATGGACTGGCTGCTTGGGTTTGCTAGTCCACTGAATGGAAACAGGATCAGCTCTGATGTGTTCGAGTGTGCCACCCACACTCAATTTCCCTTCACCTGATCTCCGTTTTGCCTTCACTCTTCGCCGTGAGAGGGCAACAATCCGAGATGGCATGTGTCTCCTTGTATTTCGTGCAGCTCACTTTTTTCGTTCACCGTTCTCCTAATCGAGCGCCGATGAGTCAGGACAATCAAACATTTATTTAGGCACGCAAGACACAACTGCCCTATTTCAGAGCCTGGAGGAGGTTGGATGTTTCTAGCTACCTTGTTCATCATATGGGAGAAGTAGGAGACAGTGTGTGTGTGTGTGTGTGTGTGTGTGTGTGTGTGTTTGGCGGGCTGTGCTGCAGCAGGACTTGTTATCTGTCACTGCCCGTGGCTGACACTCTTCTTCTCTTGCTCCTAATTGCCCCTGCGGGACTCATCAGGAGGGCTGCGACTGTCCGCTGTGTGCCAGAGCTAGCAGCAGCGGCTACACTTAGAGCCCCCGCTTCGTTCACACACACACACACACACACCACGTCCCGCCAGCTCACTGCATCCTCCACAGGTGCCGTTGATTCTTACACCCCCCCCATCCCCCTCCGCCTGTCAGTCGTTACCACCACCTCACCAGTCTCTGCCTTTCCCAAGAGACTCGAAGGGGACTGTGTCTTTGAGAAGGAATAAAAACAAGAAAAAAATTAGAGGAAAAAAACCCCAGCAACTGCTGATGGCTCAAGGTCAGATGTAATGCTAAGTAGCCTGAATACAAAAGTGTAAGATTGGTGCGATACGCCACGTTTGCTAATTAGGCTGCGAGGACGCTGTGCATGAACATAAAACACAAACTACAAAAGCAATGTTGATTAGTGACAAAAAAGCCTGTATAAGTGCTAATCCACTACTAACGTCAAACCCATACAGTGTCTCAAACGTATAAATAAACATCGTGGCATATTTGCATACGTACGAGCCCCAGAGATGACATGAAGGCCAGGTGACACGTCGAGTTTTATGGAGCGTGCGATCGTGTTTATGGACAGCAGGGGAGCTTCTACACTCCTCTACCCACGTCTCTCTCTCTTGCTCTCTCTCTCGTGCGCGCTCTCTCGCAGCAGGTTGGAATCATAAACGAAGTAGAGCGGACATTTCGCGACTGGCACAAAAGCGCTCCGGATCCAGCCAAGCATCAGGGGATTTAGCAGGTCACAGGGCTGTGCAAAATGGCTCCCTGAGTTTGACTAAAAGGCACTCTGACTCTCGAGTTTGGATCTCTATAACTTACATGAAGTACAATTGTAAGACCGTGTCTCTTTTGTCTTTCTTTTTTATGCCCACACACACCGAGCCGCACACACATCGAGTCTGACAGCAAATCAATACGACCCAGCATCTATTGTTAGCTCGTTCAATTAAAGCCAGTCATAACGGAATGAAAAGCAGAATGAAAAGCCAAAAAGCTCTGTGTGTGTGTGTGTGTGTTCAGATATATTTGAACGAATCCAGCAAATGACACACTTTCATCTGAATCACTGGCCTTTTAACCATGGCTACATCTACCATTGACCTTCCATCGTTTCATACCGACGGATGAACGCATGCAAATGTCAGCACCGCTATTGTAAATCAGAACCTTGGAGACGCATAAATGCACTTCACGGCGAGAACGGCTGTGTCGCCTCCTGTCCCCAATCACATTTGCAATCTACTCTATAAAGCATGAAAAGAAAAGAGTGGGGGGAAAAAAAAGTCATGTGCCAGCCTCCTTTTAAGATTGATGTAGAAACACGAATTATTATGTGCTAGCAGAACGCTTTTATCTCTGACCTCCAAGAGGTCAGTGCAGTGAGACGGTGTTAATTCTTCTCATTCCTGCTGATCGAACTGCCCACACATTGCCACTAAACACTTCTCTGGCCAAATGAGGGTGGTTGGTTTTTTGTTTTGTTTTTTTTTGTTCCACATAAATCAGTTGTAGCATCAGTGTTTTGGTCTTTAAATCGAGGCATTTAGAGTGGACTCCTATTGATTAATTGATAATAGATTTGCTCGAGCCGATTACTTGCTTTGCAGTACTTTCAGAGTCAGAGGCTAATGGTCATCTGTAGAGAGAGGAAGCGAGCTCATGTGAGTTTTATCACTCCTGTACTAAACGATTCCTGTAGAACTCAGCCTCTGGTTTCCGCTTAACGCTCTCTAAACCGCGGGACACCAATTATATAGATATCAGCGCCAGATTCGCTCAGTCGCCCCGCAGCATGGCCGTCATACTTCCTTGAGCGGCGCCTTCTAATTAAGGGACAGTTGTAAGGTTGACATGAGGCTCGGGTCAGTTCTTCTAATGAAAGTCTTAGAAGTTTTCTCCTCCCAATTAAATGGTGTTTTTTTTTTTTTTTTTTTTTAAATAGGTGACCCTGCCCCTTTGAGCCAGCACACAGGACTATGAGGGTGGCATCAATCTCTACTCTACAGAGCTTTAACCTGGGCAGATAGGACCAAAGAAGACAACATGAGGACTTTGACGGCGTTCCTGTTATGGGCGTGGGCTGCCCACAGTGCGTACGCTATGACACTTTTAAAAGGAAAGGAAGTATCACGCCAAGAGAGGAAGATGGAGACTCTGAAGCGCTCCAAAAGAGGATGGATGTGGAAGCAGTTCTTTCTGCAGGAGGAGTACACCGGCACTGATAATCAGTACATCGGCAAGGTAGGGAAGCATTTTTACGCCAATTATACACTCAGGATAGCTTTAAAGTTTGTCCTCGAATTCATTTGAATATTAACGAGCCTGTAAAACCACAAGCAGTAATTACTGTACAACCCTGTTCAAATTCTATCATATAAACTGCTCCTCTGTTCTCTTTTTTTCATCATCGATATTTTGGTTGATTTTACAGTCAGACAAATCACTGGATCCACATGTGCAAATCTTTTTAATCCCTCAAATCACAGTTAATGTCTTCTCATTCACTATATACACTCACGACTAAAGCTGCAGCAATACACATACAGGATATATGAGCAATACAACACCCTTTCAGAGTAAACCTACAAAACCTACAGAATGTACAAAATCCCAGAGCTTGCAGGTTCTTGAAGGTTCTCCACAGAACAAGGTGGTGTTCCTCGAGGTTTAAATGGAAACATGAATTGCGATTCCTGAAATATGAAAAGGTGTAACATGTTATGCCATGGACCGATAGTCTGAGTTTGTCCATCTTCAAATCTGCGAGCTGGCTTTGCTCGTTTGTAACAGAGCTCACATCCTAACCTACGCCTTAATATTTCACCATCCATGACACCGACCAAGATGAAGAGCCATTTTTATGGCTTGCTTTACTTTCTATTTGAACTCTTTAAAAACAGACCTGGAGATGTGTGCAGGAAGAAGAATCGTTCAGAGGTGCATCTCAGAATCAAATTTTTTTTCCTTGGAAAATAAAACATACATATAGGTATAGATTTTTTTTTCCAATTTAAAGAACTTCTTGTAGATACAACACGCCGTAAAGCGCGAGGATATCAGTACCAGAGGCAGGTCTTCTGTTTTTATTTTTCCGTGTCAATACCGTATTGTCCATTGCATGAAAGCGGGCTCGCTTCTGTACAGGAGACGACTCGTGTGGAAGCAGGATAGGACTCAGACAGTCCAGAGAAAAGTTTCATCATCTTTCTTAATCCTCTGTCTCTAAGCTACCATCTTTTAATAACCAGTGCTGGAGAAGATGAAAAGCGTGGGCTAGGTGGTAGTGGTGTTTCTCGAGCACAGCCCTTGCCAGGCCGAAGATGAGGAAAAGGGCAAAAGCTCGAGTCTTTAGTGCTGCCCACCATCACAAGCAGAAGGGCCTTGACAGAGGATCAAAGATTATAATATATGATAAAAAAAAAAAAGAAAGGAAAGCCTCAGCGTTCTGACACTTCGAAAGGAGTCATCGCGCAGTGGGCTGTTCGTGTCGGGTTGCTGGGGCGCTGAATTTACACAACTTCCATGTCTGGCATGAGCAGAATGTAAAAGGGATCCTGAGAGGATTTCTGGATGGGGTTATGGATTTATACACTCATGAACGCCGCTCGAGGGTATCATGGTGGTGTAGTGGTTAGCACTGTCACCTCACAGCAAGAAGGTCCGGGTTCGAGCCCCGTGGCCGGCGAGGGCCTTTCT
>JAOBAM010000016.1:2789773-2799916 GCA_025212355.1 Notarius kessleri
TGGGATAGGCTCCAGCTCGCCTGCGACCCTGTAGAACAGGATAAAGCGGCTACAGATAATGAGATGAGATGAGATGAGATGTACATATACCATATAAGGTTGTGCAGAGATTTCACCACCAGCTTGTGTGTTTATAAATATTCGATTAATATCACCAATACACAGAAACCGTGATATTTTTAGACTAGGTTATTATACAGTGAACATTTTGTACCACATCCCTCCTCCTTCCCTGTACAGAAGCACCTGATTTCAGTAATTAGCTCGTTCTCTCTAGATAATGAAGAAGCCTAATTAGTGAAATCAGGTGGAGTCGTACGCGCTAAAGTAAACATCTGTGTTCAGCTGGATTTTTAAAAAATGTCCTTTTGAGCTGTATTTCTATTATAATAGGCTATTTTTTCTTTACCAAATAATAATTATCATGATAATAATAATAATAATAATAATAATAATAACAATGATGATGATAATGATAATAACATCACCACCTTGTGTGGGCAGGCTGAATTCCCATGTTTTTCTCCAAAGTTCCTCTGTCAGAGAGACTTCTAACTTTTTTTTTTTTTAATATTCAATTTATCCACATGCACAAAAGGCTCCATGCAAGTGTGTGAGATTCTGAAACGTCTGTCCCCATCGATCTAAATGACCTGCAGGGCTTTGCTTTTATATGCTTTGAATACGAGCGGAGGCCGAACATATCTGCATTATGTCCTCTTTTAATTTGAAACATCCCCTGATTGTGACTTCGTATTGAATTAATCGTAATAAGCTTCCATTATGAAAATAAATGAAGATATTCGCCTCTACAATAAATGGCTCCTTTATTTGCTCCCCTCTGGAGATGGAGGTAAATAAGACTGAAGAGAAAGAAGTGCAATTAAAGAGCCTGGGCAGTGAACAGGGAGCAGGACTTCAGGGCAGGTAATTATCAGATATCCAGGGCATCGTGATGGGACAACATGGTCTTGCCAAACATCAGGGGGATAATTAGCAAATGGAGCGATCCCTCTGAATGATTGCGTCTGAAAGAGCAATATTGCAAGCTCCCACTGAACCGAGAACAAATGCGCACGGGCCACAAGCGGCCTTCAGGCTCAGTGGATGTAATCAGTTCTGCTTCTCGAAGCTGTCACCCATTCCCGTGTTCTCCTGGCAGCAGCCCGTGTTTAGCAGCAAACGTGAAGTTACCTTGCAGGAAACATTATTCTTCGTTCAGTATGCAGTGCCACAGCAACAGCGCCCCTCGCTAAGGAGTATTGATTCAGAGGATGGTGTCATTTCCAGGTACACAATTGATCGGCACACAAACGCGGACCGGATATTTAACGTGCACACCGGGAATGGGTCTATATTCCTGCAGAAGCCTCTTGACCGAGAAGACCTTGCGTGGCACAATATTTCTGTGATTGCAACCGAGTTCAGTAAGTCATGCACACACATTTTCATCTGTCAAAATATCACACTGACATTAGACTGAAAATGAGAAACGGGAGACGTAAGCGAGAATTCTGGCTTCTTGTCAGAGCCTTACACAAAACAAAATGCAGAGCTTTTGGATAACGTCATCCAGAATGGCGCTATGAAAAGTGTCAGAGCACAAAAAGAGACATCTGGAGGTCGTGTCATGTGTCACTCATACAGTATATCATATAATTTACTGCAATCGCCCTAATGCTAATCTTATTACTTTAGTTTATGAATTATCCTACTAGGGTTTACTCAGTCATCATTATTCAGTGCTGTTAGAACCCTGATTCTGATTGTTGATTAATTTCAGGTAAAAAAAAATCATATTAAAACATACTTATTTTTTTATAAGGAGAAATGTGTTTAAGTCACATTTTCGGAAGGAGTCTCCAGTTTCAGAGGTAAAGTTGGAAGTATGTTTTCTGACCTCTCCAGGACAGAGGAGTTTACACGAGCAGTAATTCGTCTTCATTATTCCACCCTATCGTTGATGGATTATTTTCTTAGAGGAGCAAAACACAGAGTGTTTTATTCCATACTTATTAGATTAACTGGTTAGATATGAGTTAACTGAAGCTCATTATGGCAAAATATTCATTAGTGTCATGTTAATGTTGAAAAAATGGGCTCTGCTTGACAGAAATGAAACCCAGTAAATATAATTACTCCTTATGAATATGTGTCTGCTGTTAACTTGAATAAATAATCACTTTCTCTCTTTTAAGTGGACCTTTTGTGTGTGTGTGTGTGTTTATTCTTCCTCAGATAACCACCAGCAGATGAGTCAAGTGCTTGTCTACATCCGTGTCCTGGATGTGAACGATAACCCGCCGGCGCTGGCCTCCTTCTACGAGACCTTCGTGTGTGAAAACGCTAAATCCGGTCAGGTAAAGCCACCAGTTTTTTTTTAACAGATGTTAACATTTCTTACCGGGGGCCACCATGTCAATTTAGAGATAAGAAGCTACAAGATGAGTGTGGTTTGTTGAACACAGCGCGACCTCCGGATGGAGATAGGGATCTGTGGCGAGTCTTTCGCCCTGGCGGATTAGACGTCAAGACCTTCTTCTGTCATGCTTGATGAGATTAAGTGTCTCGGCGGATGACAGGTGCTGTCACTTATCACAGGCGCTTTATAATAACTACCTTTCCACACTCCTTCCATGCTGTCCATCATCACACAGGTCACTGATCCGCCCACCACCGGGCGACGCCCGACTCTGAAACACCCTCCAGCTTATCTATTCTCTTAGAGATAGCGACTCGGCACGTCTAACGTTCGGGAGTCTTTTAGAAAGCGAATCAGGATTACGCTCGTGAAGAGTGAGTCATACGTTTGACTAGTGTATAATGAAAAGCTGATTGGGAGCCACCGAAGGGCAGGAAGGTGAAGAGTCCGGCTGGTTGCTATGCCCGACAGGCAGAAACTCACTAAGCACCAGAGGATTGCTGATTAAATTTTAGATGTGTCCTTGAACGAGGGCATTTAACCTCAAGTTGCCCTTGCTAACCACGCAAGACAACTCCGGGCTCAGTTGCTGAGCCGATAGCTATCCTCATGTCCAATGAGAGCTCTCCAGTATGTGTGTGTGTGTGTTTGTGCAGTGAAGAAGGACAGACACAGGAAGGAAAAGACATTATAAAATATTTTACTGCGTCTACAAATCTGATTAAAAATGATTTGTAGAAAACAAACACCACGGCTCATTGAAACGCTAATGTAATTGATTTGTATATGCAACACTAATTAGTACAAATTACACAATAGCCATTAAGGACAATTCAGCCATTGTTTTCCATTTAACTGAAGTCAGCAAGTCATTGTCTGTGAGTGTGTGGTTCTTTTTGTAGAAATAATTTTTCAATTACCGCTCTTTATTGTGTTTCAGAAAATCCAAACGATCACGGCAGTGGATCAGGACGAGCCGTCAGGCGGCCACCACTTCTCCTTTTCGCTGGCACCGGAGAGCTCGGTGAAGGCCAACTTCTCAGTGCGAGACAACGGAGGTGAGTTATTTCCTTTCCTTTTCCCTTTATGACTGCGGTGTCAGGAAGTTGAGTGCAATCAGAATCTGCTCCAATCCTGGGCTTTTTGCAGATGTACACCCGCTCATGCAGCGCTCATAATCTCGTATGAGCGTATCCGTAGCTAAGCGCTCGTCCTTGTTTTCCACAGACAACACCGCCAGTATCTACACACAATCATCAAGTTTCCGGCAGGCGCAGCAAAACACGCACCTGGTTGCCGTGCTGATTACAGACGGCGATATCCCCATGATGAGCAGCACAGGTACGCTGACGGTCCGCGTGTGTACCTGCGACCGAAACGGAAACATGGAGATGTGTAACGCCGAGGCTCTGAGCGGCACGGCCGGACTCAGCACCGGAGCGCTGGTGGCTATTCTACTCTGCGTACTCATCCTGCTCTGTAAGTATCACATGGAAACTCAAGCGGTGGCAAATAAGAGGGGAAAAAGTGGCTTTGTTTTTAGTCGCATGCTTCAGTTTCGTCATTCTGCTTAGATATGGGCACCACTGTAAATCAACAAAAACGTCACTTTTATCTCATGATAAAAGTTTTATCCTGATGGGTGTGGTCTGTTCTAGAATGACCCCGCGCTCATACACGGACTTTTCAATTGTTTCAAATACTTCCTGCAGCCTGATGTTTCTCCAGCTCCCTGCTTATAACTTTCATTCCTTCGTTTATTTAATAACCCTTTACACCTTGATTTCATCTGTTCTGGTCGACCTCCGATCACATGTGCATCGAGATATTACGAAGAAAAAACAAGGCTTAGAAGGAGGAAGCAGAGATTGTTGGTGCATTCGCTCAGTGTCCATAGCTAGTAGTTAGTTTTGATTATCTAATCTGAAAACGAAGCTGAGGATGTAAGTAAAACTTGTGGCACCTACCAGGCCACGCCCACAAGCAATTACAGTAGCGATCGGAGCACACCCACTCGTCTATACGTTGCAATGGAAGAATGCTGGTTGAGTCCATGTAGGCAAATGAGTACGGCTCTGACTGGGCGTGGCTCAAAGATTATAAATGGAAAGGTGGGGGTGTGTCCAGAAATCACACTGCATCTTTTCTTTTCCTCAGTATCCATGAACTCCTCCATTACAGAAATAAGTAAACATATCTTTTAAAAAAATAAATAAAACTGAACATGACAACAATTCCTGTGGTCAAAGTACAGATTTGAAAAGAAACAGATTTAAAGCAGCTAATACTTTTTTGTTTTAATGACTGCAGAAGTGAGTCATCCAAACACATGTTGTTAGCACGCGCGCGCGCTGAACATTGACTAATTAAATAACTAATCAAGAGTCAGTTAACACGCTTCCTGGGAGGTCATTTTGATCTTTGGATGTAAAAATAGAGCAACACGTCTGGCACCTTAATCATCTCCTTTGAGGTTAAATCCGTGAGATACAAACGTGATGGCCGTGATATTATTTGACATACACTGTTTATGTAACCAAGGCGACCAAGGTGACTGCGGCTTTTGAGGGATTGTATGGATGTGATGCGCTAACGCCGTGATAATCCAACATTACTGAATTCCCTCCCGAAGTCTCCAGTCGAATTACTGCTTCGTCCTCAGGGGCGAAGTCCAGCAGAGGCATTCTGTTTCTGCGGTTTTAGCAGTCTGATCATCACTCGCCCCATCCGTCTATCCTCCTGTCCATGCTGTTAAGAAGCACTCATCCTTCAGGATCACTGTCAGGGAGACCGTGTTCTCTCCGTCATGCTCGCATCCCTCCGCCTGTCAGCCCAAGCCTTTGTCTGCTCCAGCATTACATTAATTACTACTCCGGTGGTCTGAAACGTGCACATATGATCAGAATGCAAAGTAAAGCAAAGCATGTAAAAAAAAAAAAAAAACACCCGGATGTGCTTAAACACCCCGGACTGATAAACGCGGCGACACTGTTAGACTTTCAATCAAGCGATCAGACGAATAGATTTCAAATCCTGTTTGAATTAATCCTGGTTTGTTTTTTTCTAAAGAGAAAAGTATGTCAGACTTCAGATTTGCTTCAGTGGTGTGAATTTTCAGTGATATTTAATAAATATCAAACCGGAGTGGATTTACAAAAGACGATTTGGCGCGTGTGTTTGCGTCGCCCAGATCTTCCCCATGTGCCATGAGCTGTTGCTCTGTTGTATATGCGACGCCTTATCATCCACACGCCAAGAGTTTTATTGTTCCTGTTCCTGGGCAACAATTTAATCTACTCTCAACTCAAACTGTTTTTCTTTTTTACTTCAGTCATGCTGTTTGTATTCTTCAGCCTTCAAATCTGCATCCAAGGCTGTTTTATGTACTCATCCTGTGTTAATAGAACAGTTTTGTATTTACAAAAAAAAAAAGATTGAAAGTCCACATCAGTCAAAGACTGAATTGACTAACGCTGCTACGTTAATGTACATCGCCTCTTTGTGACTTGTCGATTAGCCATCCCACTCACTCTGAGTGTGTGTGTGTGTGTTTTCCTTTTTTTCTCTCTCTCTTCAGTGATCGTCGTGCTGTTTGCTGCTCTGAAGCGCCAGAAGAAGAAAGAACCCCTGATCATCTCCAAAGAAGACGTCAGGGACAACGTGGTGAGCTATAACGACGAGGGCGGCGGCGAGGAGGACACTCAGGCATTCGACATTGGAGCTCTGCGCCACCCGGAGGTCATTGAGGAAAGCAGCAAACTGAGACGCGACGTCGTGCCATCTGACCAACAGTACCTGCCACCTCCTCTGCGCCGGACAGCCGTGACATCCCGAGACAACTCAGACGTAAGGAACTTCATCACGCAGCGCGTTCAGGAGCACGACAGCAGCCCCACAGCACCGCCTTACGACTCTCTAGCCACCTACGCCTACGAGGGCGAAGGCTCGGTCGCCGATTCGCTCAGCTCGCTCGGCTCGGGATCGTCCGAATCACCGCATGACTACAGCTACCTGAACGAGTGGGGGCCGCGCTTCAGAAAGCTAGCTGATATGTACGGGGCCGACGAGAGCGAATGGGACTCCTAACACGTCTCAGCTTCCTTAAAGTGGAATTCTTACAAAGCGTTGTGTTTCTTACAAAGTGGAATTCTTACAAAGTGCCCTTCTCCTTTGTCCCAACTCGATCCAGCAGACAGGAAGACGTCTCACGGATGCTGATTTCCTGCACAGCTTTAAAACATGGAGTCGTGATGTAACTTGTTGACTTACGCAGCTCTTTGGAATGAAGGTTGTCACGGCGAGGCATATTATTCGGATAATCCCACGTGAAAACTGACATTACTGAAACAGGAAGGGCGTGGAATACGGATCGTTTCTGGACTCCTTCCTGAGAAACATCTCAGTGCGAAAAGCCAACCGGGTTACGAAGGACCAAACTTTCAAACGACGTGTCTGCGGAGCGTGAAGCTAAAACGGCAGCTCGCACTCCACTCCACTCCACTCCAGCGTCATCTACGTCAGCAGGCATTAACGATCCGGAGCTCTGATTAGCTGGGCATCCATTTTCTGTATACTTTTTTTAATTTTTCAGTATTACTTTTGATGTGTGTACATCTGTCAGTACTTTCCAAGCAGAAACGGTGCTTCAGAAATTTGGGTCAGGTAAAAGGTGTTTTCGTGATTGGCACCCGTTTTCATCATCTCCTGGAGAAAATGCCAGAAGCTTCCAATTATCTACTCGCTCATAGGCAGGAAAATGTGACTTGCGTTTTGGCACACGTCTCAACTCCATCCCACCATCTCACATTCCTTTACACGAGGAGCCTATTTACAAAAATCACCTCGTGCTAAACAAAAAATTACATGCGTTCATTTCCAAGAGTTTTATTTTTTAAGAAGAAAATTGACAAATATCAATCTGTGTCCTTTTTCAAACATTCGAATCGATGAGTATTACTCACGCCTGTGCTGTGCGTGCTAATAACCACATCCCTGTACTGTTCCTCTCCTCTTCTGTGCTGTTTTTGTTAGTAATATTAAAAAAAAAAAAAAACCAATGATTCATCCCCTCTATGAATGATAATCGCAGCGGTCCGATGTTGAGTTATGACTGGGATGTTAAAATAAATCACCACCCTTATATTTTTGCCCTCTGCGCCAGCAACAAAAATGAGTCTGGAATTGCATTCGCTGCCTCCGTTATCGAGGGGATGAAAAGAGGTTATTTTTTAAAGAATATACATATGATTGTAGTCAGCTTCCAAGCAGCGGGTAAATATTTGTGGTTTAGGTGCGCAGAGTTCACCTGCAATATTCCCGTGCTTTGTCAGTGATATACTGTAAAATAAAGGTGATGCTAACTCATGTTGTTGAAAAAAAAAATGTGGTTTTATGAAGCAGTGCATCGTCGCAGTGTTTTTCCGGAAGAGTAGATGATGTCCATGTACTACTTTGCTTTGTGATATTTTGTACCAAATATTTATATTACATAACATGACTAAATATTCTTGAAAGACGTACACCCGACCCAACGTTGCTGTTTTAAATGTGTTTTTGGAGGTGTGGAAACTCAGTGCAGTTCATATGATGTACAGACTCCTCTTATTACAATAAATGTTCTCTTTTACAGAAGATAATCGTTTATTCTTTTGACAGACGCCTTTATACTGAAGTGAGGAAGGACTTCTTACGAGAACCCAGGCACAAACCTGAGCAGTTTGAGGGTTAATGATTCTCTCAACACTCAAACACTGGCTTTGTGGCAGTCCTGGGATTTTTAAACCTTCAGGTCACGGGCTGTGTGAGCTGCCGTCTGATGATTTAGCAGCTGCAACAAAGTGAGGCAATCATCTTCCACTTGAGCAAACTGTTCGCACATTATGTTCAGGACTGAAATTTTGAAACAGAATGTCTTATGTGAGGAATTAACTTGTTCTGTGGGTATTCCACAACATAAAATGTAACAATAAAGGGATAAAAAGCATGATGTGCCATTCTTTAATATATCTACAGTCCTGTGCAAAAGTCTGAGGCGCATGTAAAGAAATGCTGTTGACCAAAAATGGCTTAAAAATTATGAAACTTTTAAAAATACTATAAACAGTAATCAGCCATGATAAATGAAACAAAGTCGGTATTTGGTGTGAGACGAAATTTCTTTTGCTTTCAAAAAAATATTCGTCTCAGGTCCAGTGAGTGCAGTTTTATGCGGAAATGATCTGCAGGTTTTACTGAGCATCTTCCAGAACCAGCTACAGTTCTTCTGGACACTTTGACCGTCACACTCGCTTCTTGATTTTGCACCAAAACCCAGCAGCCTTCATTATGATTTCATTTTTAATCTGAAAAGTCCTCTCTTATGGAAAATGCTGCTCAGATACAAACATTTCCCCCCCGTAACATTGAATTTTGTGCTGGAAAACGAACGTTTGGACTCTAAAATGTTTTTGACCTGAATCGATAATGGAGAAATCTATAACAAAGTTTGTATGAAAAAAAAAAAAAAAAGGGTGCTTAAGACTTTTGCACAGTACTGTAAATATAACCATCCAGCTGATTCTCGGCATTCTCAAGATATTTTAACCCCAAACCTTGTTGCCCTTGCCAGGTTGTTTAGCTCATTCAACAATGTCCATCTCAATCTCGAGACGTGAACTCTATCGAAAACCTGTGGTCTGATTTAAACACTTAGGAATTTGAAGGACCTCCGTGAAAGAGTGGGTCAAGAGCTCTATAAAAAAGATCCTCTCCAGAAGAAAGAGACGGAATATAGCACAGAGAAAACACCCAGTGCATCCAGAAGGAGGCAGTTGTGCCAAATCATCTGTTTCTCAGATGCAAATGTCTGAAATTATTAGCATCACTGTCTGTTGATAATATGGTTATACACAGAGAGACGCCTCACCATGGGAGACATTCTGAATAGTGTGTGAGCCCTCCCTCTTTTTATCCCAATCTTTAGATCTCTTTTTATTCCTTCCACTCTCACTCTCTTGCCTTTTTTCTGCAATCTACAAATCTCTTTGTTTCCCAATGGCGAGTCAGAGACAGGCTGCAGGAACACCGTGGTGCACTCTGAATAAGAACACAGAGATATGAGTCAAACTATTCAGCCTTTAGTGCACTTTACATTGGGGTTTGTAGCAAATCCAAGAGCTGAGTAAGTAGAGATTAAAGGATACGTTCAAGAGGCCAACACTGGCTATCTAAAATGTGAGCTCACAATCTTGCAATCACTTGTGCTGACTCTTAAAAGTAGACTGCCTTTCAGATTTTTCAAGTTTAGGTCATAAAAAGAATTTTCCCTGACGCCCAATTATCTTTGTTTTACAATTAATGAATTTATCTCCACGTGGCCCTAAATTCTCTGCTATTTTTTCCTGCTTCACCATGACGCAATTCAAGATACTACGTCATGCATGACATGGTGGGCTTTCCCCATTCGCGCAAGGGATTGTGGGATACAAATTTGAAACAGGAGAGAAAAATGGAGGACGTGAATGTGCGAATGAAATGTGAAAGACTGACTACAGTAACAGAAAGCGAGAAGAAAAGATGTTATGTTATATGTGAAGGAAAGGAAACGCAGGAAATATCAAACTAATAAATATTGGCGCTCAGTGAGCACCTCGGTGTGATCAGCTGTTTGTTTAGCGACAGAATGATGTAAATGTCAGTGCACGCTCAAAGGGAAACCTGCGCATGTGCACACACACACGGAC
>JAOBAM010000016.1:2939575-2951317 GCA_025212355.1 Notarius kessleri
TAAGACTTTTGCAAAATACTGTAGATTTCTTTTTTTTATTATTATTATTATTTTTTTTTAAATAGCTGTCATGTCTCCTGCTGAGATTTCTAGTTTTGGATTGATAATAAATATTCTCTCTGCGCTTGTTGCTTTATAAAACCGCCTGCAGCCACAGAGGCGAATTGAATACAGTGCTGAGCAGTAAACACCATTACCATGGCTGGGGATACTGACTATTTAATGTCCTCCACTTTAGAGAAATCAATGAGCAAGTCTATTTAATGTTTATATTCCACATCAAAATATTGCCAGAGGCTTTTCACAGGTGGGGGGGTAATTCTTCGGACAGCACCATGCTATTGGGATTAGATTCAAGGCCTGGCTGTGCTTCTGCCATCGCTCACTCAACGAGGTGTCTTTTCATATATGCATGCATTCTCAAATAGAATTTCAAATTCACGTATAACGTATGATTTATCGGTGCTGTTGAAAGCAGCAGAATTTGCGCTCGTCCATCTTTGTGTACACTATACGTGTGTCTTCCGTTAATGGTGTGTTTAAGTCACTTTTCTACAGGTGATTTAGCAAAAAATAAGCAATGGCACATGCTACTACATCTGGATGACGGTATCAATCATGGACTGCACAGCTTACGACTATTTTTTTAACAAAACTGCCAATGTGTGCACTTTAGCTGAGTGCAGAAAGCATATGCAGATTAATGAGCTGTGCTCCTGCTGTGTGCGCGTGCGATGATGGACACGGAGAACAGAAAGTGCATACTGATAAAACACACACACGCACGCAGGTTGAAAGCGTTAGCTGGACGTGTGGAGCTGGATCTGTCAGCATAACGCAATAGAGTCAAAGACAGATGGAACTGTAGAAGACTAGAAATCTGTAGATGCATCGTGTCCAGTTATAGCCACGTGATAACACGTTTCATTATCATGACCTTGACATGACAAAGAAACCCACACAAACAGGTCATTCATAGGCCACTTATTACTATGAATGCCTGTTGTCCTGCTGTGGTTATACCTACTGTATGTCTAATGATTTTACAAATCTCAGAAATTCATTTAATGCAGATTTTTTCTTTTCCCAAAACAAACAGTGGCCTCCAATAAAATACAATTAAAAATGAATTAAAATAAACATTTAAAATGAGATTTTAAATATGACTTTAGCCTGTTACAAGTGAAATGACTTGTAATAGACCATAATTTGGAATCGATATAAAAGCTTGTCATTTAATTCGGCCTTAATTTAAATACAAATCTGCAGGGAAACACTGCGACGAATATTTTGAGTATTTGCAGCATGTCACTACAAAATGAATCCAGTTGGTCAAAAACAATTTAAAGTTAATAAATATATATATATACACTAAATCTACAGTTTAAAGTAAATGGTATTAAATTTCGATCAAGAGAAATTAGTGGAAATGTTTACTGTGTCATCATCTTCACAGAAAGTCAAGTTTGGAGGAGATCATCTGTAAATTAATGAAGAACACATCTTTATTTGACCTACAAACTCACAGGCTGTTTTACAGTATAATATTTTGGTAACAGATACATTATGAATTAAGGATTGTATTTACACGCTCTAGTTTCAGATCATAGAATGAACATTTGCGACACTGGATTCATTTTGTCGTGACGCCCCATTTAATACACGATTCTCTATATTTTTATTTTGTCTGGGCATTAAGAAAGATTTAACTGTAATAATTTAAACTTTTTTTCCCTCCTAAAATGTTTACCCAGCTTTATTTCACTAATTCTCGAGCAGGAAAAAAATATATTTTTGTGGTTAATTAGCTTAATCTCAGGTTGAATATATGACAGAAAGCGAAGCCTTTTTAAATTGTAGCAAATTTATTGAATTGATTGAGTGCAGGTGTTTCAGCCACGCCCAGTGCTCACAGGTGCATAAAACCAAGCACAAGTGAGTCATCCAGTCTCCACAGATGAACACTGGCAGCCGAGCGCATCGTCCTGAAGAGCTCAGTGGCTTTAAATGTGTCGCCGTCATGAGACAGGATGCCACCTTCACCGCATTTCTTGTGAAATTTCTGCCCTGGTCAACTGTGAGTGCTATTATTGTGAAATGGAAGCATTTATGAGCAGCAACATCTCAGCCACGAAGCAGTGGTCCACACAATCTCACAGAGCGAGCTGCTGAGTGCTGAAGCACAGCGTACCAATGAAAAATTTCTTATCTTCTATTGAATCACTCACGACAGAGCTCCAAACTGCCTCTGGAACCAACATCAGAGCAAACATCATGTATCAGGAGCTTCACGAAATGGGTTTCCATGGCTGAGTAGCTTCACACAAGCTCGTATTATATATATATGAGGTGCAGAACTGTTCCTGCTGCAAATGAACAGACTGCAGCAAGGTCCTCATGCACATGCAGCAGGAGCGAGCAGTAGGAACTGTTGTGACTCAAAAATGCCGTGTGCTGCGTTCCACACATTTTTGTGCGCTTTTGCAATGTGCAAGCTTTTACGATCGGCAACAAAAACCCATGAAATCCTTCAGTAAGCCTACGGCAATGAAGCAATCAGCCGGGCGAGGTATATCGAGTGGCATTCGCACTTCAGGAGTGGCAGGATGTCACTCCAGGATGATGTCACCCCTTTTTTTTGTGTCCCCATACTGCAGGAACTGAAGACTATTATAGCTCTCAGAATACCATTTTGAGGAACTTTTTTTTTTAAACTCCTATGCCAATACATTACCAGCAACCGCCATTTTTTTAAAGAAAATGTGTCAAATATTAGTCATGTAAACAACAGCTCTTAATATTAGTGTTAAAAAGTGAAAAAAAAAAAAAAAACACAAACAAATGGACTGACAATGAAATCCAGGCTTTATTGAGTCTATATGCGACTCGCACAACATGATTTTGATTCTTCTTGTTGTATGTTGTGATAGAGCTAGAGAAATGGAGTGAAGGTCACATATGGAGTGAAAGATATACTTGTCGGTTAAAGGGGAGTGTGTGTTTTATTTTGCGACATGAAGGAGGACATTCCATGCAATCTGACTTTGATCAGATGTCTACAGGTTACAGATAGCATCTTTAATCAGTGCTGGGGTGCAGCAAGGTGACAGACAGACATTTAATTGAACAGTTTCTCACTGAGATGTCCTGTAGGGATTGAAACATGACTTCAGTTCAGAGCTCGATCGCAGATGCGAAGCAGGAAATGCCTTTGTCTTGTAATACCTTGATCATACATTCAGAATTATGGGCGGTTAGCCGACATAAAAAGGCAACCTTAAAATAGAAGACCAAAGTTTATTTAATATTCTATCCAAGATAACAATATGACAATTCTGATGGGTCAGAAAGTGTTGAGTGGTTATCATTTCTATAATCTCTGGTAAATAAAAAAAAGACGTTTAGTCTCCAGTGTCAGCGCAAGAAAATATTCGCCATCCGGGTGGTAGCAGTGACTCTGCTTCACCGCTGATTAATTTCCTAGAACAGTACTTAGCTCTAGTTGTGCAGTTTAATAAAAAACATCCTACACTGTGCCACTCCATGCTGTCGCAGATAGATGCACAAGCCACGGGGTGTGTGAAATCTTTTACTCTAACCACAAAGCGGCCCTGATGAGGAGCCTTGATTAATTAAACCATGTTGATAACACAGCAGTGAGGGATCTTTCGAGTTGGGCAGGCAGCCATGTTCCACCATTTATAATTGCCCCAATGTGGATTAATACGCTCTATTTTGACAAATTATCAATCTGCTCTCACTGTGAAGTGAATTTACATAATGACTCCTTACAAATGAGTCCATTTTAAATAATTCCTACAAAAGTACTGACAGCCAGGAGTGTCATGAGGACTGCAGTTTCTTTTGTTGTATACTCTTAATCAAAACCTGCACGAGGAATAGAAACAACTCAAGAACACTTAAATGAACAGATGGCATCTGTAAAAGTGGTGCTATTTTATTTTTAATTTATTTTTACAACCCAAACCCTTTTCACTGAAGTCACTAAAAGATTTTCTGAAGTTCATTAAATACTTAAGACGTCAAGATACCATGTAAATGATAATTTATATAAGGAATAAAACAGCCATCCAGTTACAGAAAAATAATCAGTGATAGGTTGGTGTGAAGACGTGGAACTACTGTTCCCACATTGAAAATTATTTTCCTCTAACAGCACATCCTGAAGTGTTTCATTCCGCTTATACCCCAACTTTAATTTAAATAATGACATCCTACTTGTTTATCCACTTTTCGCTCCATTCAATGTTGTGGAACGATCCTGAAACAAGTTAGTTCCTGTTCTCACTTACGTTAGAGCAGCTATAAACAGTTGTTCCATCACCAGCCTCTTTTTTTCCCCCCCTCTCTCATGAATTGAATCAAGACCAAAAATACACATTGTCATTTTACAGAAAACCCACCTGTCTCTGAAGATGTCAGACAACTTTAACCAAAGTTACAGCTTTATTCCTGACACTGGAGACTCCTTCCATAAATGTTAAATAAACATCTCCTTGTGAAAAACTTCACCCTGTCAACAATCATACACTTTTTAAAATCTGTTTAAAAAACGGAGTTGTACAAGATCCTGTAAAAGTTCTGTTACGATATAGAAATGATAACGTATTAGAATATAAACCTGTGATGTGCAGCTGGACTACACTCAGAGCTTTGACCAATCAGAATTCAGGAGTACAAGTTCAGTTCTTGCCGTATAACAGTCAGAGGAACACCAAGGTCATTTATTACACATTTCACAGCAGCATGTAAATAATGTAGAAAAGTGTATACTTGGATATTAGTCTAAAATGTGACAGAGCTGAAGGAGGAAATCCAGCAAACAGGATTTGTGTCAATTCAGTAGAAAAGATTTCTTTTCTATTGCTCCTTCATTGTCAAATTTATCGTAGTAATGTGTACTTAAAACAGCTTTCTTATTCATTAGCTCATTCTATATTGTGTAATTGCGAGCTGTAGTTTGTTTTCTAACTTTCGTTTGGACCGAATTGATTTCACACTGCGCAGACTTCTGAGGAAATTTTTTTTTTTAATTGCTTGAACATGTGAGCTGGGGTAGAGCTAGAACATAATCACAAACTTCCCAGAACCTCGGAGTGATTGATCTCAGGTTGGCTGTTTTGGTCCAGCTTCAAACATGACATTTGTGAAAACATTCTTAGCCTTTTCACTACTGCGTAACTTTTTCCGGAAGCGATTTCCCTACTACAATGAGGCCAGAGTAGCGGTCTGCAGTGGTGAAAGGGCTAACGTTACACTTAAATTGTCACAGTTACACAGCTACGACGTTACAGTATGACCCAGTTCAACACTGCATCAAGGCTGACCATGTACATTAACTGTACATGATTAACTTCCAATCAATTGTGCTGAAGTGGAGAAATTCAACACCGTTTATGAGAACACCTCCAATCCCACGCAGATTTAATAAAAGAAAAATTTACTCCAAGTGTTACTTTAATCTCCTGCCTTTCAGCAGGAAACAGTGAGTCTCTTCGAATCATATCCAGAGCGTCCTCAGACAAACCCGCGCTCCTCTTCCTGATTCACAGTCAAACGCACTTTAGATCTAAAATCATACCCTGTTCACTACACAGTGCACTACTCTGGGAGGTCTGGGATTTTTCCAGTGCACTCATGACATCAGAACAGTCACCGTCCAGTATAACCAAGCAGGTACAAAATACCCACAATCCACTGCGGTGCTTGAACATGATTCAGTATGTAGTTTATATAATAAATATGAAATGGTGCATGTTCCCTATACAGTGAATAAGATGTGTGGTATGGATAATGTGGGGTATTTAAAATGGATCCCCTATGTAGTGATCAGGGCATGTGATTTGGGACAAATCCATAGTGTACAGATAATAGCGGGCTGTTAGAAATGGCCCTATATAGTGAATAGGGCATGTCATTTGGGACAGATCCAGTGTATGGATAATGTGAGGTTTTTAAAATGGAGCTTATGTTCTCTATGTAGTGATCATGTGGTTTGGAATTCATCCATAGTGTCACTACAGATAATAGTGAACTGTTAGAAATGGCCCTATAGGGCATGTGGTTTGGGACAGACCCACAGTGTATGGACAATATGAGGTTTATGTTCCCTATGTAGTGATTACATGGTTTGGGATTCATCCATAGTGTACAGTCATAAAGCTGTAAGAAATATAGTGAATAGGGTGAGAGATTTGGGACGTACCCAAAGAGCACAAATAATAGTCTTTTGAAATTGTGAATAGTGTGTGTGGTTTGGGACACATCCAGAGTGTATGGACAATGGTGAGGTTTTTGAAATGCAGTTTTTGTTCCCTATACAGCCAATATGGCATATGGTTCGGGTTTATGTTCCCTACATAGTTCATATGAACTGTAATTTGAGACACATCCACAGCTGACTGATGGCTGCGAGCAATTTGACATGATGTTTATATGACGGAATGACGTAGTGTATGAAATCCTCTACCTGATCTATGAATTTCAATCCCTTTTCAGTGCACTACAGAGTGCTCCTGATTCTTCTTTGTCAAGAATAGTGAGTCGGGTGATATTTGAAACACAGCCCCAGTCTCGTTTTTCATTCACAGGAAATGATGCTGAAGCGTTTGGAGACGCAAGACATGTTGTACAGGATAATGGCCAGGAGGAAGATGAGGATGATGGCGACCAAGAAGACGGTGCAGAATCCTGTCCAGGCTGAACTCTTCACCGATGCTTCTCTCTCCTCGACCTCCTCCTCTCCGACTGTAAGACATTCAGGTTGAGTCGTCATGTCTGGGTTTTTGAAGCTGTATCTGTAGGCATGTTCATCCTCTGACAGAGGCAGCAGGTAGCAGCTGTTACTGGACAGCCGGATAAAGACGGGTGCGTGCGCCAAGGTGATGGCTGAGAGCGCTTCCGGGTCATCTGGGAGCTGGAACACGGAGAGGCCACTGAGATGCGTGACATGGCGGCACCAGGGGCAGCGGACTTCCCGGTGACTCAACACCATCTGATGCAAACATACCGAGCAGCACTTGTGCCTGCACTCAAGAAGTTTGGGCCGCCGTTGATAGCTGAATGGATTAAAGCAGATCTGACACTCTGGTCTAGACATCGTCTCCATTATATGCTTCAGCTGCTGAAGCTTCTTTACAAACTCAGTGTCAGGAGAGCAGAAACACACTGACAAAGACCCACATGGTCAAATCTCAAGCTTGGACATTTAATCCATCTGCGGAGCAAAACAGAGATACAGCATGTTTGTATTAAAACAGTGTCATTATTAATCCAAACTAAATCTCACTCTAAGACCATACGCTGAAAACAAGTTGACGCTCTATCTCCTGCCAAGTAAGTACGCAACACATAAACACATCATCTTGATCTTCAACAGGACCTGAGGGAGAAACCAGCAACCAGTGAAACTGAATATAGCCTCTGAGAGGCTTGTACTGTTGTTAATACTGGAGTTTAGGCCACCAGGCTGTCTCGTTTCAACACCATGAACATAACTAACTCGCACATAATTCTGTTTGTCAGATTACATTTGAGAACTTGTGTGAAAATGTTTATGACATGTGACCATTTGTCAAGCAGAATTATTTCTCATGCAAGGATGACGAGACCTAGACAGAAGTGACAGATGTCTAGACCTCAATAAAAACATCAGACATATCGGGCTTTTATAACCATAAATCACTGGAGGATTAAATGACATTTCTGATTGAATGATGAAAATGGAAATGTCAATACTGCTTTGCTATGGCTCTGGCTAGTTTTTGTTTCAGGCTTCTATTTTAACTCTTCCAGCCGTTTAACGAGGTCCACCTCCAGCTCAAACACAGCTGCTCAACGTTATCATCTTTTCTTTAACAGGTAAATTACGTGGTTTGAATAGAATAGCTCTGAATTCATATGCATAACCTAGTATGCCAAAAAAAAACAAACACCCTGTGGATTCTTGAGCCTTTTCAGAAACCAAAGCAGGTATTACCCAGCACTGTATGAAACCGTTTGGAGGACAAACGCTGCCTTGAGGAACCACAAAGCCATTATGTATGTTAATTGCTTGCCATAATGCTTGTCATAAAAAGGCACAATCATTCACATAAAAAGAAGTTCACTAGTGAAACAAAAGTCAAACGGCAAAACCACAAATTTACCTCAGGATATTCTCCCATCTCACAAATGAGCAGAAAATGACAAGCCTCGACCTGCGCAGTAGTGAACTTCATCACAGGATACTGTGGTGTGTATGTAACATGGAGTCAGTCCCTGTTAATAACCCACTAAACCAGCCAGGACATAAAATGAAAGAGCTGTTGCTATAACAGTTCGTAAATCAGGTTCATCAAGAATTACTCTGCTGATGTCCCGTGAGAGAAAAGTAAATAATAAGGTAATTAAACCTACAATTGTCACATGAATGGAGAAATCCCTTCAAGGCTTTGCTGGTTATGAGTCACACAGCATCCAGCATACAGGAATAAGAAATATTCCACCTTGCATTGAGTGCATCACGGAAAACAAGTCAGACTGAGATCGATTATTGACTGACTGATTCTCACTTACAGACTAAACAAATAAACAAGAATTAATTTCATTTTATTGAAATGTACTTCACAGAGTCTTTATTAAAGTGATTTTAATGCCCCTAAACAACACTTTTTTTTTTTCCATGATGTTGATTGATCATGTGTTTTCGAACCATAGCTGATCCAAAAGGCCATAAATCAGTGGAAAATCAATAAGATCAGCCAATTTTCACGGAATCTACCGAGACTGAAAGGGGTGCGTGACGTCACACGTGTAACAATCAAGGTATCAATTTCGTACACGTGCGCAGCAGTGGTTAGACCAGTCTCAATATGGAACCACGTTTTGGAGAGAATTCCGATAGTGATTGGGATTCTTATATGTCGGATGAAGCGGCAGACGATTATCAAGGATATTCCAGAGTAAATGGTTATCTTTTCAAGCCCCCAAAACTAGAAACTGCCAGTTCACGACAGTCCCACTCAGAGCCGATAGCGCATCACCAGTCAGAGAGAATTGGAAACACAGATCGGTTTGCGGATTTTTATTCTAACCTGGCCACTGCAAAATATCAGGAAAATATTTACATGTACCTCAATAAATGCAGAAATATAATCTTTAAAACGTACACTTATTCAGTGTAATTACTGAAAGAAAATATGAACTGGGTGATAATAGGGGAATCGACGAACTGTCCAAATGTCAGATCAAATGTCATTTATTAAATAAATGGGTTTCTTTTTTGCTCTAATAATTCCCATGTGGTCGTTCTGGTGGTGATGAACACTTGATGAATCAGATTTATTATTAGTAGGAAATCGACACAAAATCTGTCTGCTTCGTTTGCACAAACCTCACCCACTGTCACTTTAGATTCGTGTTATTTCTCGGAAATTCGTGAACCGAATGTCCTGTTGTATATGGATTTGAACATCCAAACACGACACAGTGCTTTCCCATCGTTATTTTTGTAAGGTTCCAACAACAATATCCAATTTCAGCAAGTAAATAGCACGGAGTCAGATGAACCGAAATGACCCAGATATGACCGAGGTTCCACACGTGACGTCATGCGAGATTAGCCCTGAGGCAAGGCGCCTTTTTCTGGGATCCGAACAGCACAATTTATCGATAGTTTAGTGCTTGATAATAAAATAACAAATAATTTATATTATTTCCCCCCCTGCTTTATTAATTAATTTCGGTCATTACTAATGATATATATATATATTCATTTTAAAGCATTACAATAAGGCATTACATTCACTTTAATGGTTAAACATGTTTCTTGAGGACTCGGTAGAAATGTAGAAGCTTTTTTTTCAGCCCTTGGATACGACAGTACAACCTCGACAGGTACGACAGATCGGGTATGTCCAGGTAGAACAAATTTATTACTGAATTTATGCACATCAGAGTTCAGATGCATATCAGGCGAAATTGCAATCTTGGGTGCTATTCAGATATGTGAATGGATATGGGTGGAGTTTGCCTAAAAGGGAGGTGCGTCTCAGTTTGACACTAATTCCTTTTAAGGTCCTTATTTTCTATCCCTGATTTTTTTTTCTGGTTTAAATTCAAGTGCTTGTGTTTAAATCTGGTGGGCTAGACGCAATTGAAAACCCCGCCTTCGACTTAAAAAAAAAAAAATCTGGCAGCCTTAGAACCTACACGCAGATGTGCACTCGGAAGAAACTGATGCTAGCCGTAAACGTGAAAGCAGACCATGGTTATGTTTTAGTGGCCTAAGTTGAAAATCGCTAGCTAACAAAATGTAATCAAGTATGGTGAGCTAGTTAGCTAGTTAAGCGTATTAATACAGACACAAACAAGTAGCTATATACTGTAAATTCTTGCGACATGGGTGATTTGGCCAAGTGTATGATGTCATCATACATCATGTTGACGCCAGAGTCTGGCTAGCGTTGTTATTTCCTCTCGAAAGTTAAGAGCTCTGGACTTTCACTTCCAGATTCTGAAAAGGTCATCTTTCATGCGTTTATGCTAATTACTCGAATGGTAATGTGTGTAATGCAGCAGGCAATGGAATTTTTAATGATGAGCATAGGCGTAACGTAATGTCGCTACAGACCTAATGAATACTTGTTTTGAAAAAGTCAGGAGTGAGAGGGTTTTCTAGGGTTTCGAGTCAAAAGAGGTATAAAGAAACAACTGAGCCGACTGAGCGTGCTCGTCTGAAGGTAGTTATACGAATAAAAAAAAAAAATCTAATAGCTCTACTAGACACGAGATCTACTTATCCCAGGCACCCAGGCGGTTATTCAGGCTTTTTTTATTTTCTTGGAATAAAAACTGCTGAAACAATTTCACCTCTTGTGATTTTTTTTTCATCACAGAAATTAAAGCTCTTGAGGAAACCGTCATGAGTGAACAAAATGAGCAGCGAAACGCTCTCCACAGCCGAACTCACCCTGCTTACTTCAATTTTTCCTGATTGGTGTTCACTCTCCGCCAATTACGATATCACTTCTGATACTTGGATCGAATTACCTCACTCCGTACCAGTTTACAGGATGATTTTCCAGGTGGGAAGAGACAGGAGAGAACGCTTCAGCTACAGAGTATTTAAAATAGAACTCGTCTGTCGCTGTGCATTTTACTGCGCCATTCATCACTCTTTAGAGAGACGAGATTTAGGACAGTGCTGCGTAGCGTAGCTTCGACTTCTCAAAGGCAATATCCAGCCAGTTGCTCTATAAATATTAACTCTGTCCATAAATAATGGAAAGATGCAAAACACGCTGGAGGCAAACGATGTTCCAGAGCACTAAACTTGCGGATCTTTGTACAGTAATCAGTTTACGTTCAAATCTCAGATGTTCAGCATCTCCAATATAGAATTATCGCCTGAATAAATTCTGTCTTTAACACACCCTCGTCGTCTCATCATCAACTTTCCAAGATTTGTCCAATGATGTAACCCCAGACACCATTGAAAACACCATTAACATACTTGTGAGTTGATCCCTGAAAGGGTGAGGGGTTGAGTCGTCATAGAGATAGACTTCAGGAGCAGAACATGTTCAGTGAATTTTTAGTTGAATTTGTAACTGAAGTTTTGTAAGTTGAATTCCTGTCAATTGAACTTGTATTTCCATGGAAATAGTTCCGTCTGAAATGTGGTGATTGTGATATCTGTTTATTTCTGTAATATCTCACAAAATATCAGGCCGTTCTGTG
>JAOBAM010000016.1:3087278-3099655 GCA_025212355.1 Notarius kessleri
GTCAGCTGGGATAGGCTCCAGCTCGCCTGCGACCCTGTAGAACAGGATAAAGCGGCTAGAGATAATGAGATGAGATATATATATATGAATATTTTTTCTCTTATTTGGTTTCAGGAATGACTGCCGCTGCCTCTCTGGTGTCCTTGGCTTGGGCTCTGGCATCCTACCAGAAAGCTTTACGGGATTCACGTGATGACAAGAAGCCCATCAGCTACCTGGCCGTCATCATCCAATTCTGCTGGCACTTCTTCACCATCGCGGCACGTGTTGTGACCTTTGCCCTGTTTGCCTCTGTGTTCCAGCTCTACTTTGGAATTTTTATTGTGCTGCATTGGTGCATTATGACCTTCTGGATTGTGCACTGCGAGACCGAGTTCTGCGTCACAAAGTGGGAGGAGATTGTTTTTGACATGGTGGTGGGGATCATCTACATCTTCAGCTGGTTCAATGTAAAGGAGGGCCGCACGCGCTGCCGCCTCTTCATCTACTACTTGGTCATCTTGTTGGAAAACGCAGCGCTCAGTGCACTCTGGTATCTCTACCGCTCACCACTGAGCACCGACGCCTTTGCTGTACCCGCCCTGTGCGTCATTTTCTCTAGCTTCTTCACAGGAATCGTCTTCATGCTCATGTACTACGCTTTCTTCCATCCTAACGGGCCACGATTTGGACGCTCGGCCAGCCTGAGCCAGCTGGATGATACCAATGTCACCACCGGCTTCACCATGCCAACCGAAGGTGCTACCAATTCTCTTCGCTCCAACAGGGGTGGCACGCTTGCAAGGGACGCTGATCGCGATGCTAAGTATGCCGAGCGAGACGGATGCGCTCCTGTTTTTCAAGTACGTCCCACAGCTCCGTCCACGCCATCCTCTCGCACTCCTCGCGTGGAGGAAACCGTGATCAGAATAGACGTATGCAGGAACCGATACCCAGCCTGGGAAAGACACGTGCTGGACCGTGGCATACGCAGAGCCATCTTGGCTATCGCTAACTCACCTACACCACCTCGACTGCAGTACAAGGATGACATGCTCGTCCAGGAGAGGCTGGAGTATGAGACCACGTTGTAGCTCACCCAATTTTCCACAACTTGGTGCGTGGAATCTTATAGGTTATCATCCATTAACAGCAGGACTGTGGCAATAACATTGACTCGCAGAGTGGGACTATCAAGCCCATAGCATTTAGCCATGATGTTGATTGTCATGGATTGCAAAAAATAAAAATAAAAATGAAAAAAAAAAGAATAAAATATAAAAACAAAGAAATAGGCACATGTTCACTGGTGTAAGGATTGGTATTTTTTAATCTTTTTTTTTAATTCCATTAATTCAGGTTTTCCCCATTTTATTTTTAACTCATCAGGGAATATAGTTTTTTTCCCCTTGGTGTTGAACAGATATCTAGTCTGCCAACACAACAGGCCATTCATAAGCTTATTCAGTAGAGTTAACTCCTCTACATTGTTCATTTCCGGTCATCAAAATATACTTCGTGTTGTTCAGGCCTTTCAGTTACAAGTCTGCCATAATGCATTGCTCATTCATGAAGCGATGGAATTTATCCATTATGGAATCCTGACATTGTGACACTATCTGTCATGTTGGACAACAGATCAAACAAGTGACCCAGTCTCATGCTGATAAAACTCATGAAGACAAAAAGAAACTCGCCAGGGTGAGGGGTGCTGAAACCCATGAGTCGTCTGATATCAGCAAAACTCTCACAGTGCCAAAAAATTCCTGGTCCATACTGGACTCCATAGTGGACATGATGGACCTGGAGTCTCTGCCAGTAACTGTACATAAAAAACAAAACAAAAAACAGGGCAGCGTTTCAATCATCTACTTGAATATTGTATAAAATAAAAGTGAATGAAAGAAAGCCATGGGGGACTGACCCAGGCTCGATCACACAACTTCTTCTCTCCTGGAGAAGGAACCAGGCCAAGAAAACACTTCCTGGCAGCTCGGCTCATGCTGGCTGATATGGATCTCTCAAGAAACGCTCACACACACGTTATGTACTGAGAAACACACACGACACAGAGCAATCCACAGCAGCCAAGCACTCATCGGAGCCAGGATGGATTCCACCTCCAAAAGATTAAAGATACAGTGTTCTGCTTGAGTCTGTGTGAACTCGCACGAGTGTTTATGATTATGATTGTGCCCGTGAGTGTGTGTAGGTGTGTATTCGCTCGGCAGTACCAGACATGGCGTCTATAGAATTACAACACTGTATCTTTAAATCTGCCAAACAGCTCATCTGTATAGGAAAGAAAAAAATCTGGTCTCTTTAAGTTGAAAGTGCTTCTTAGTATCTTTTTATAGGAGGTCAGAAGACAGCAAAGATGTACGGGAACGCCGGGAGAGGACGCAGTACGACAAGCACAAGACTTGAGCGCAGCAAAAATGGTTCCTGGTCTGGGAGAAAATAATGGTACAAGTCTGAAGTTCTTGACGCAATCCTGACGTCCTGCACTGTTAGACTCGGACAAGGGTGTCTGTTGTCTTCTTTAGATGTGTGACATCATTTTCTTTGGTTTTCTGTCAGGATTTTGATTGCTTTGTGTGTGCACTAGGCATGTGCCAATATTCCCAATATTCCTAATATTTCATGAAACAATAAATCATGATTTGACACAGTGTTGACACAAAAACTTTTTAACACGAGCCCTGCATTGAGTCGAGATCAAGGCTGTCTGGTATTTTCATTCATTCATTCATTCATCCTTAGTAACCAGTCCATCCTGGTCAGGGCTGTGGTGGATCTGAAACCTCTCCTTGGAAAACTTTGTATGAGGTGGGAAAACACCCTGGATGGGACACCATTCCATTGCAGGATACTACACACTCCTTCACATCTAGGGGTAATGTAGATTAGATCAGTTCACCTACTGGCAGTTTTGGGAGGTGGGACAAAACTAAGAAACCCAAAGAACCACCACATGGACTGTAACAGTGCACCCCACTGCACCGTCATTTTTGAAGTGTTTATTACTATCCCATTCCTAGGACCAATCACATTCTCCATTTGGTTTTGGTTGACCAAATAATAGTTTGAAGAAATGTTAAATGACATAACATTGGCTAGAACTGCCATCCCATCCAATGGTCTCGTCATGAAAGTTTTTTGTCAGTGAATTTACAAAAGCAGCTGGACATGAATTTTGATTTATAACTTGCACTTTTGGAGTAGATCATGAGTGCAGATCACGCCCTCAACAAAGTGACATGAAGCATCATAGTGGAACTGTGAACAATGTGGAGAACTCTGAGAACTTGGGCTTCGCACTCGATAGCCATGTACACCAGAAAGCAGGATGTACTAATTAATAGGAAGAGACAGGACGGTGGTGAGTGTGGAAACTTACTTATATCACTAGTGGAGGAATAGAGAAATGGAAAGTTAATTGTGAAGTTGGAACTTCAGGCTCCCAAACTTTCCCATAATGAACGACTCTTCAGGTTTTCCTTTGGAGGAACCTTGAAAGGTTGTATTTTCTACAGCAGAGATTAATTTTCTCACCATGCATGCATGAAATTTTATAAAACAGTTCCTGACCCAACTATAAATTATTCCATAAAAGTGGTAGCATGTCCAGGGAGCAGGATTAGACAGTAAATATTTTAGTGCCCTGCATCATTTCAGATTTTCCCAGCTACTAAAACACATGATCTAGCTTGTAGAGAGCTAATAATTAGTTCAGGATCAGGTGTGTTTGGAGCAGGAAAATCTTGGAAAAATCCTGGAGTCGAGAAACTCAGGTATGAGCGCTTTGTGTTTTTACTGTTTATGGTTGTTGGCTAGCTTGGTCTTAGAAGCTTCTTCAGCATAATTTCTTTCTCATCACCATGTTGCTCGCCACAGTCAAAAATTCTAATTCAGATCTGTCTTTACGAAGTGAACCAAACCATTTTTGGCGCCAATCTTCCCATTCAGATTCCAAGTTAAACCTATCTTGCAGGCAGACCTAAAATCGCAAATTTCTAGCTAACTAGCATGACTCGAGGATTGCTTTTTAATCACCCAGTAACAGTGTAATGATGTCATAATGATCTGCGATAAAAGTTTGATCATTTCACATACTGTAGTCTGAAAGTTTAATATCGGGCACATGCGTATCACGCACACTGCAATGTGGTTTACGCTTGTTGTTTTGAACTTCACAATGCTTCACTGTATGCCATTAACTGTGTGAAGGGAACTACGATTGCACAGTTATTCGATTTACAAATTAGAATTCCGGTCAAATGTTTCGATGCGATGAGATGAGCTTTAAATCTGAATCCTGTCAAATCCTGACACTAATATTATTAATGCTTGTGTCACACTGTCTCGTATCTTGCCACGTAAGCGGTGTGTGGGTCAAACGCCAAGAAATGAGGCGTATTTTGTCCAAAATTAAAGTCCTGTGACGTACACGGTGTATATGTGGCGTTACTGTGGCGCATCTGGGGTTTGTATGGGGTTCAAGGAACGTCAAGTTATGGTGTACTGAGGCGTATGTGTGGCGTATGATGTGTTGCCACGGCGTAACCGTTTCGTTGGCGTGGCATTTTGCTCTTACGTGCGACGCTGCGGCGTTCACAGGTGGATATAAAAGGGGGCCCCATGCTACGGTCATTGTCATTTGTCACAGTCAAGAAAGCATCATGCCAGCAAAGAAGTCAGGAAGAGGAAAGACATCAGCCGCATCCACCCAGCCAGCCCCAGAGCCATCTTCATCAGACACATCAACTAAAGCAGTCGCACGGCGTAATAGGTGTTCAAGCAACGTTCCCGTTGCGTCACTGCTGCATAGCTTTCATTTTTACAGCATACACATGACGTATCAAAGCTGCTATGGATTTTTAAGTGCGGACTTAGAAATACGCCGCACCCTGGCGTAAAAGGAGCTCGTGTTACGCATCCTAGAGTATTAGCTACGTAAGCTGGCAATGCTGTAATGTTCCTTTCTTACGCCGTACATCTGCAAGGCTGAAACACCAATGTGTGACACAAGCATAAGAATTGTGTATTGTTGAGCAATTTTGTAAGACTTTTTAGTCAAATAATGATGTGTAAATTGTAAAAATATTCAAAGATCCAATGACCCCACCACACACACATACCCGTGTCCTCTAGCCAGACTCAGTTCCTTTGTTTCTTTGCAATCAGCATTTTCATTGTTTTTTGTTCCCTTATTTTTTACAATGATAGATCATTATAAAAATCTGAGCAAGACATTAATTCAAATAACCTCCAAAAACCTCCCTCAGCAGGACATGATACAACTACCCGAAGAATTATGAGCATTATGAATAACGTGAACATTTTTATCTCACTGAAGTATAGAAAACACCAAAACCTTTCCCAAGAAGCCCGGAAATTCCTGAATCTGATTTGGATCTAATTTTATATACTGAAAAGTCCATGTGTGTGTTTCAATGGCAGCTTTACCATGAAACCTTCCCTGTTTTTGTTTGATCAGCCATTGTGTCAACATTAGATACGATCTGTTTTCTCAGTGATGTTGTTGGCGTTCAGGTTCAAGTTGTGTAACTGCTCGTTCTAGAGCCGCTGGAGTTCACTGACCTGGTCCTGTCAGCACTGGTGTCCTCATAATGTCCTCTTAAACAAATCTCGGTTTGGCATGTCATCCCTTAATACCTTTCTATGATGTAGTCAAATTCCAAAACGTCACTCAAGCATTTGTGATAATTCCCAAACGTTTCGCATACAAATCATTTGCGTAGAAATCAGAATTTGAGAATGTAGACCACACTGTCAACTAAAAGACAACAAGAGTGATTGTGGAACTATAAAAAGTGAGATGAGCTCCGAGAACTTGGGTTAGAGTTCTGGATTTTGTCAAACATGGTCTTTCTCCCAAATTTAAGTTATTCTGTAACTCCATATAGTGGTTCTTCAATCATCTACTGAATGTCCCTCGATTTGCTTCTTTGATTTCTTTGATTAGTTTTATTCCTGCATATAAACCTGGAGCCTTTGTGATCTATATGAAGTGAGGATGCACCAATGTTGGCTTCTCACACTGTATTCGTTTCATGTTGAATTGGATTTCACATTGATCCCTGACCCCCTGGCGTACGTTATGCTCTGAACACGTGATGTGTTTAGAGCTCAAAGCTCACCCTGATCTATTTCATAACTTGGCAAAAACAGAGTTAGTTACTGTAAAGACAGCTGTATCAGGTATCAGTTGATAGTAGTAGCTCTGATATTGATATTCTATCATAGACTGGATCAGTGCAATCATAACATTAGACTACGTGAGTCAGAAGATAGCCTATGTTTCGAAAAAAGTTTTAGAATAACCCTGAAGGAGAATTAAATGTTTGCTGGATGGGGTTCTGTTGTGCATTTCCACCACATTGCAGGATGTTTGGTAATCTGGTCTGTGGGTGGTTCTGGAAAGCTTGCATTTTGAAAAATCAGCAATGATTACTTCAGTAACCTCTGGTACCATTGATTCCTCAGCGACAGAAACGTACCAACTAAAATGGCCCCTGTTTCCTCAACTGGAAAAGTTACTGATGGCCCCTTTCCACGAACGCAAACTAGGTGTAAGTTCTGGGCTGGTGCTAGTGCCAGTTCGGAGTTAATTTAATTTGTGCACCTTCAAAGAACTGGTTTGCTTTTTCACAGGCTCTTCTTCTGTATTCCATCGTTTTCAATGTTGACTTCATTTTATTTTTGGCAAGCGTGTTTGTGGGTTGCAAGGCCTGCAGGACTCTCCACGCCTTCCAAAAACTCCTCTCACAACATGCCTTGCACAAAAAATAAGACAAATGGTGTAGTGCCCCTACCGATGGCCTCTCTGGACTTCCAAACCTGGACTCAAGTGGTGCACAGAAGTGCAATGTACTTGATGGATGGGGAAATTGTCCCACAGTGACAACTAACTAGTCTGGTGGTGCCATCCGTTGACCAGTATTTTGGTTTCTCTGGATGCCATCGAGGTGGCTGTATCATTGACCCCAATGGATTAATCTGCCACAGACCACCATCAGATGCCCTGCTGTTGACATCCTCAATTGGATGTGGAGTCATCATAGTGCCACATCATTATGTTGCTGTATACATCTGTGTATATATCTCCACTTTCCCAGCAATGCTAGTGCACAACAACAACAACAATGGTGGACTACTGGATTAGGCAGACTACACGTAAAGTTTTAGTTGGTCTTGTTGGTCATATTATTCCTGCCCCCAGCTGCTGACATAAGAGGTTCTTGGTTCTAGACTACCAGAGTGTTGGTGCCATTCTTGAACCAGTCAACCAGCAGTGAGCCAGTTCTTTGGCTGTCAAAACGTGAAGATTAGGCTGGTTCTGGTTCATGATTAGGCACCAGATTCAAACTATTCAAATCCTCAAACTGCTTTGGTGGAAAAGGGGTTCCTGAAAAGGTTGAAGCACTGCCTAGACTTTGTACAAAGCATTTGCTATTAAGACGTAATGATCATTGTCCACTGTGGAACTCAGAACTTTTCCAAGATTAAAGACAAATAAGGAGGTGTAAATGGGCAAGTTAACAAGGCAAATTGGTAATAATGGGCAGCAGGATCAGTGAGGGAGTGTGTTTAGGGTGAAGCTAGAGCAGAACTGTGAAGGTAGACTTCTGTCTGTTTTGACTGGAGTTGAAAAGCACATTGAAAAAATGACTTCCCTTGGAACTTGATGATTCTCTGATTTGATGGATGAAATCCTGGTCACCGTTTTAGTGCTGTAGCTGTATGGGATCCCAAAAGGACTCCTGTGCTTGTTAACCAGTCCACTTGTTGTTAACTAACAGACAGGAAACAGGAAGTACACTCTTTAAAAATTTCCTCACTAGGGGCTCTTTGGATTTTTGACACTTCAAGCTTTCTAAAGGTTTCTACATGAACACCCCACACCCGTTATGGGGTTCTTCCTAGAACCTTCATGGGTTTCTCTCAAGGGGCAAACCCTTTAAGGATACTAGATGGAACCTTAGTGATGAGGGTTCTTTAAAAGTTATGCTTCAGTGCAGTTGGAACACATTTCAGGACTGTAATACTGTAGTATTAAGGTTTGATCTTACTTCAATAAGCTAACCATTCCAATTCCAAACACTTAGTGTTCCTCAAAGGTTATTTGGATTGTTAAGGGAACCCTTAAAGAACCCACTTCTTTTTTTTTTAAGAGTGTACAGTAGGCATTAACTGTATATGTGTGGTACCAAATTATTGGCAATTATGTTTCTTCTTAGTACCTAGAACCTGTCAGGTATTTCAAATTTAGCAAACCATCTTTGTCCTTGGTAGACTCTTAGAAGGTTCGTCAAAGGTTCTTTAAGGGTTTCTTGGATAATTAAGGATTCTTGACCTCATATCTGGAACCTTTTCTCATAGGGAAGTACTAGAATGAACTTTTTAACTTTGTAAGAGTGTATCTATATTGTAAAAGTTATATGTAGTTAACTAGCAGGATGTGTGACATCATCACACATGTATTACTGTATCATTGGATTTAGATTTATTTTAATAAAATAACCATTAACTACCATTTCTGTCTCTCTGAAAAGACTATAAATGGTAATAACCTACCTCAAGATGGTGTAGTAAACAGAGCATCTCCATCTGTTGGTCTTGGTAAATAAAGTAGATGTGTTCGATGGCCCTAGGATGGAAGTTATTAACAGGAAATACAGCAAGTGGTACCTCAAGGTTCTGTGGTGGTGCCTGGAAGGTTGCAAGAGCCAATGCTGGGTCGTTGAGGATGGATCTGAACCCTGGATTGGATTCTGCTGCCAAATGAAATCATGTAGTTGTAAGTTGTAACATGAAGATGTGGCCAGGTGGGGGTTCTTCTGTTTATTCCCAACTCATTAGAAAATCCGAGCTCACAACTGGGACTTCAGATATTTTAAACGCAATGTAGGACTGTCAGGGAGATCACGTGTTTGTTTGTTCATTCATTCATTCATTCATTCATTCATTCATTGCTGCTTCTGTAGCTTTTATTTGCCTTAAATAATCTTCCATTGGCGTGGCTTTTTTAACGTTCTTCACACTTCCCATGCCGGTGATGGTGCAAAGTTGTGTCCATCTCATTTTTTTCTTCATTTCATTTGAGTTACTGTGCTTCGACTGCAGGTGGATTTTACACATGACAACAAATGAGCTGATTTTGCAGTCTAACGATCAAAAGACATGATGATGATGATGACTGTTATAGCTTGAAAAAGCTTCGAATTGTTGAAAGTGGTGCAGAAAGTGTGACTATTTGCTTTTTTTTTTTCACTTGGATATGTGTACGCAGACTCAGATTCAAAAATTCGACTTGTTCTATTGAATAACACATATATGGTCGTCCCTCACCATTAGAATTAGATTATTAGATTAAATAAAATGCCATCAGGGGAAAAAAGTCCATATTTTTTGGTCTAATTAGTGGTTACCACCAGAGCACTTGGAATTAGTACAAGCACAGTACAGTAGTTTGATGAACTTTGGATAGACGTGTTCGAGTTAATACAGTGTACAGATGTTCTCAGAAGCTCGCCGAGAGCCGTGAACCACAAACGGCTGTTCAACTGTAAATAAATGTATGCAAATGTACATGTTTAAACAAACATTCCTTTTTTTGAGTCCTGACCGTAAAAAGGGTGTATGTTGACTAGAACGCGACGATGAAACGCCAAGAAAACGGCCGTTTCATTTGGCGTAATACAGATTAAAATCTAAACTAGTGTGGTGTACTTGACGTATTAAATGGGAAAAAAAATTGCAAAAAAGATAAAAACCTGTTCATTATTGGTCTAAGTTGCATTGTGTGATGAAAGTGCTTAAAATGCATCGACTCTGTTACCTGATTTTATTGTATATTGAAGAGTAATACAAAAAGAGCATTACATTTTTGTATATATTGGATTTTTGTAAATTTTTATTTGATTCTAATGCAACACAAAGTACCAAATTCATTTAATAAAGTACACTGTGGTCATTTTATCCGTCTCCCTTGCCAAGTTCTTTTAGCAAACAGTTTTAAGACCTTAAGAGATGTTAAGAAATCGAGTTTGAATCTCAAGAGAGCCACGACTGGACCCTGGACCTGCTCCGATCTGTGCTGGAATTGGATTCTGTTTCATTTTTAAATCATACTGGATAGACATCTATCAGATCATTCCATAAAGATTACAAGTGTGGTCGCTCTTTGTACGTCAACACAAAAAACAAAAAAAAATCATACATCAATATTTTTTTTGCTAGATTTTTGCATAAATTTGCATCTAGAATGCCTTCTCCAACACTTTGGAAGTGGCCCCGCCAACTTCACAACATGTCACGTGAATTAATTTGCATTGCGTATTTTTATAACCATTTTTCCCGCTCAAAATCATTCTTTTTAAATATATCCCAAACCGGAAAACTCAGTTTCTAGATCATTCCTCATATCCTTATTTATAAGAAGGTTTCCTTCCTGGAAGAGTTTCTTAAAATGCTTACAACTGTTGGATTGATGTAAGATTTTATACTGAAAAATTACAAACAAAAAAATTTTTTAATAGTGCATGGTTAGTAAAGAACAAAGAAATGTTACTCCAACAAACTTTACTGTAAAAATCTTTCTGTCGATTTTAGATTTCATTAAGCATGCAAATTTTCACGTATTTAATTAGATGGAACTTAATTTGCATAAAAACGTAATTTTGAAAAAAAAAAAAGATTCTTATGACGGAGATTATCTGTAATATCTATTGTTTGGGGAAAAAATTATCCTGTTCATCTGTAGCGTCTTGGATGAATGAATAATAACCAAAACTAACCATTTCTTCAACCTGCTCCATGAAACATAAAAATATAATGCGTCAAAACTCTGAACCAGGATCAGTCGGGACAAAACCCAGTTTACTGTGATTGAGGTGAACATTAAATTCCAAAGAAGTTCCTGATTGTTTTCATTCCTCTCAAAGCTGGAGCATGTGCCAGAAAATTCCAGCTAAAGCTTGTGCTACATTATAATACGTGTGGACACATTCGGTAATCAACTGCTTCAAATGTTTTTACTCCGTAATTGGTACATACTGCTCTCATCAACTCAACCGGTTCAAAAACACCAAGTACTTTCGACACTCCTGGCAGGTTCTGGGTTTCAAGAAGAAAATAAAATGGAGTTTCTCCTGCACACTTACCCAGTTAACAGAAAAATGGGTTCTCAAAGGGGTTTTAAAAGTTTATTGGATAATTACACCTCATAATAGTCGTTCTACATGGAATCCTTTATGATATGGAAACTCTGTTGCAAGAAAGTTTAAAGAAAGGGTTCAAAGTGGAACTGCTTTAAGTCACAGACCATTAATTAACAAATAACACATTAAAGAACTGCTGAAGTACCTTTAAAAAATTCTAAGAAAGGTTAGCTACGTGTTAAGAAGAAAAGTACCCACAACTTGGACTTTGTACCAAATTCTTACCCATTTATGTTCTTTAATGGTCCTTTAACAAATAATTATGGATTCTTCGCTTCCCAAAAAAAACACTTTCTGATATGGACACACACTGTTGTTGGGTTCTATCTGAAAAGATTCAAAGTGGAACCTGTTCAATAGGGTATCAGCCCTGAATCATCCAATCAAGAACCTTCAAAGAACCTATTTTTCTTCAAGTGTTCCAATTTTAAACACTGAAAATGTTCTGGGTATGAAGAAGAAATTAATACACTCATTTGGCGTAACCGTGTCTATATGTACTGTACAGTATGTACACTGACGGTTCATGCAAAAAAAGGGGTTCTTGAAGGGTTTTTCAAGGATAATTAAAAGTTTTTAGCTTCCAAAAACCCCTGCGTAGACTACTTTAAAGAAGCTTTAACAGTTCTTCCATAGAACCAACCAAGAACTCTGACGGATTTTAAAAGTTAAGTTAAAAATCAACTTCCTGTCTGTCTCAGACACACGATGTGAATGAAATGTTCTTAAAACATACAGTGATGTTTTGATTTTTGATCTGATGCTCATGTAACAAAATCCTAGTTATTGTATATTCATGGACATACTGTAACTTTGTATAAGTACAAATCTATAGGGGATATTACACGGTGGTGCAATGATATGAAGTTTATCTTCGAGTGGTGAACATATTCACGAGTGGGCGAAGTGAACGAGTGATATATTTTTCAACATGAGAAGATAAACTTCATATCTTCGCGCCACCGTGTAATGTTCTTTATATTATATGGACACATCCACAAAAAAATATGCAAGTTAATCAAAAGAATTTTAATTTTGAACCGGTTTGCCATTTTGACATCATTAGAGTGAAATATCGGGAATTATTATACATTCAGGACACATTTTCGATGGAATTAAACATGTGTTCTATTCCCTTCTAGCGGGTTTCAT
>JAOBAM010000016.1:3108945-3119797 GCA_025212355.1 Notarius kessleri
ATTTATTTGGATCTTTATTTATTATATCTAATTTATTTGCTTGGTTGATGTTTAATTATGTATCTTGTTTGTTTGTGTGCGTATTTATACTTTAATCAATTACGCTTGATGACAGTTTTTTTTTTTTTTTTAATCCAGTGTAAAAAAAAACCAAGGTTCCTCTGTACAGATTGGTTTAATCCAGGAGCTGAGAAAAATCCAGGAGCTGCTCTGCTCTTTTGGAGTCTTTTAACATGTCGTCTGTTTTCCCAGAATCCTTTGCTCAGTTATGTCGCCGCGTCTGAACATGTGAGACTGAAACACTGTGATCATTTCAGCTGTTTGTTTTATTTTGACGCTGTTTTTATCTTCTTTTTAATATTTATGATCTGTGAGGCAATGACGTCATGCTGACGTTAATGAAGCGTGGATGCTGATTGGTTGCTCAGGAATCCGCTCATTAGGAAGCTTGTATTATTTTATCATTGTACAGTTCAGACGGAATGATCAGTGTTAATGTTGATGTGCAGTGGCAGGAAGGTCCAGTAGCTGATATCTTTTTCCATCAAGGTGCGGAAGAGGAAATGACGATACACTGCTTCTGTTCCAGAGCTTTTGTCAAGTATGGACCTGATCCTAATGCAGGATTTATTTCACACCCAGATGTCTGAAAATCCATCCTGACATTTCACTAATATCAGAGCCTATCTATCTATCTATCTATCTATCTATCTATCTATCTATCACACATGCTGGATTGCTATTTTCTTTTCACTACTTTTTGCATCGCATGATGGGCACATTTCCTGTCTGTCTCTCAGTGTACACCAAAAGTATGTGCACCCCTGACCATCACACCCGTATGCATTTCTTCTACAAAATTAGAATTGCACAGAACACTTTTGTACGCTGTCGCTTTACAGTTTCCCTTTGCTGGAACTAAGCAGCCCAGATCTGTTCCAGCACGACAATGCTCCTGTGCACAAAGCGAGCTCCATGACGTCACGGTGTGTTCAGGCTGGAGTGAAGAACTCGAGTGTTCTGCACTGAACTCAACCCCTCTGAACACCTTTGGGATGAACTGGAACACTGACTGCACCCCAGACCTCCTCACACTACATCAGTGTCTGATCTCTATTTAGCTGAATGAGCACAAATCCCCTCAGCCACACCCCAGAATCTAGTGGAAAGACTTCACAAGAGAGTAGAGTGGAATGAGATGTTGAATAAGCACATATGGGTGTGATGGTTAGGGGTGCACAAACTTTTAACAATATAACCATGTAATTTGTCATCGATTTATGATTGCTGTATTGATTTAAAAGGCAACGACTAAAATACATTTCATTGTTAGTTTCAGCCTTGATGAAAATTAAAATGCGCTACTTTTCCAGACTGAGAATGACGGAGCTGTGTGTGATGAGTGTATATTAACGGGGTAAATGTTCATCGCCGTACTTTTCCTCTTGCAGTGACCGAGAGCTGTATAGGTCGGATCTGAAGTCTCTGCAGAATCAGACTCACGACAGATTACAAGGTGTGTAAGCGCCGAGGTTCGTGCTATTTTTATTGAATTAGATGAATTGAACTCTTCACCCTGTTTAATGTCTGTTGTATGCAGCAGTCTGTCAGGAAGAGGATGAAGATGAGGATGAGGAGTCCAGCTGCTCTGAGGACAACGAGGACGACGAGGATGACACAGTGGTGGATGAAGAAACCCTGCTCATGGTCAGTTTGGGGCTTCCTGTAGCGTTCACCAGCTCCTCGCTTCAGAAGAGAGCAGTACGTCTTCACCTCTATGCTATTTTTTCATTTATACGTGAATGAGGAACATTTTGGGTCTGTTTTCTTGCCAAATGTTTTTGTTGTTATTTGAGATATTATCACAGCATTAATATTATCACGGCATTAATATTTGTTCTGTGCTCTGTGAAGAAAAAGAATGGATACAGAGCAAAGGATAAGAACAGCACGAAGCGCAACGATTATTCTAAAAACTCACAGCCGGAGCTAGTGATGGGCGAGGAGGAGGAATGTGAGGAGGAGGAGCGTGAGGAGGAGGAAGAATGTGAGGAGGAAGAGGTGAAGGCTGATGTGGTCCAGACTTGCACAGAGCCGGAGTCTCACACTGATGTAATTACACGCTGACATTAGAGTTAACATTAATCTGTCTGTCTTTCTTTCTGTTAGTCTGTCTGTTTATCTTACAAACTGATTATCTGTCTGACTCTTAACCTGTCTGTCTGACAGACCGACTATCCGACTGTCTGTCTCTTCTGTCTGTTATTCTGTCTGTCTGTATGCTTAACTATTAGTCTTTCTGCCTGTTACTGTGTCTGTCTATCTTTCTAATAATCTGTCTCTCTTAATTTGTCTGTCTGTCTGTTAATCTGTCTATTGACCTATTGTTAATCTGTATTTCTGTCTACTAATATCTGTCTGTCTGTCTGTCTGTCTGTCTAACATGTCTCTTAATCTGTCTCTGTCTAATGTCTGTCTAACGTGTCTGTTAATCTGTCTAACATGTCTACTAGTCTGTCTAACATGTCTGTTAATCTGTCTCTAATCTGTCTGTCTGTTTTAACATGTCTGTTAATCTGTCACTGTCTAATCTGTCTGTCTAACGTGTCTGTTAATCTGTCTAACATGTCTACTAGTCTCTGTCTAACATGTCTATTAATCTGTCTCTAATCTGTCTGTCTGTTTTAACATGTCTGTTAATCTGTCTGTCTAACGTGTCTGTTAATCTGTCTAACATGTCTACTAGTCTCTGTCTAACATGTCTATTAATGCCTCCCTCCCTCTTAGTCTGTCTGTCTGTCTAACATGTCTGTTAATCTGTCTGTCATCTAATCTGTCTAACATGTCTGTTAATCTGTCTGTCTGTCTTAACATGTCTGTTAATCTGTCTAACATGTCTACTAATCTGTCTGTCTAACATGTCTGTTAATCTGTCTCTAATCTGTCTGTCTGTTTTAACATGTCTGTTAATCTGTCTCTGTCTAATCTGTCTGTCAAACGTCTGTTAATCTGTCTGTCATCTAATCTGTCTGTCTAACATGTCTACTAATCTGTCTGTCTGTCTAACATGTCTGTTAATCTGTCTGTCTGTCTACTGATCTGTCTGTCTAACATGTCTCTTAATCTGTCTGTCTAATTTGTCTGTCTGTTGAACATGTCTGTTAATCTGTCTATCTGTCTGCTAATACATCTGCCTACAAATATGTTAGTCTGTCTGTCTAATCCGTCTGTTAATCTGTCTGTCTACTAATCGGGGTGGGTTTCCCAAAAGCCTCTTAACACTAAGAGCATCTTAACTAGGAGAGAGAGTGTTCATTGTGCTGCTCACTCTACCATTTAACGATGATCTTTGTGCTATGATGCTTTTGGGAAACTCTGCACTGTCTGTCTACTAATCTGTGCTGAGTTTCCCAAAAGCATCGTAGCACAAGGATCATCATTAAATGGTAGAGCGAGCAGCACAATGAACTCTCTCTCTCCTAGTTAAGATGCGCTTAGCATGAAGAGGATTTTGGGAAACCCACCACTGTCTGTTGATCTGTCTCGGTCTACTTGTCTGTCTACTAATCTGTCTGTCTGTGAAAAATTCTTCTTTTTATTACCTCCAAAAAAATTTAACTTTGAAAAGCAGGATATTGAACAACAGTTAAAAACATGAGCATTTTACAGTTTTAAAGATTGAGTATAAAATTCTGACATTGAATAAACTGCTTCCAGTCAGAGTTTATTTAAAAAAAACACACAAAGTGTGATGGAGAGAGATCTGCTAAAGGTGTATTGTGAAACAATTGATGAGGATATTTGTATCGTTGTCTCACTCAGCATTTCTCACTGCAGTGAAATGAAGCTGAGCCTCTGTCTCGTAAACCACTGGGTTAACTCTGTGTGTATGTGTGTGTGATTAATTTTATTTCCCAGCATGCCTGGCTGCAGTACTGGAATCTGCACGGAGAGAGCCTGCTGTGGACGAGCTGGGTGGAGAAACACGCCGAGTTCTCCAGCACGTCTCCTTCAGCTCCATGGGCGTGTCCTGAATGGAGGGAAAAGTGGGAGGAGCATGCTAATCAGACATATGTATATTACTGGGAGCAGTTTAGCTACTGGGCATCTCAGGGCTGGACTACAGATGAGACGATTAGTGCTGATGCTGTTCGAGACGAGGAACCGTACGCTGAGGAACAGCTGGATGAGAGGGAACGGGATAAGTCTTCTGCTTGCTGTGATCAGGTATCAGGAGAACCGGAGAAGTTTCCGGAAAACCCCACTGATATCACAGAGCTCGTTAGCAGTTTAAACTTGGAGACAGAGAAACGCAAGCGTGATGATATTAATAAAACTTTACACTGTACTTACGCTAATGAGCCCCATGATGGAGGAGACCGGGAAAGACCGGCTTCATCGGGCAGCACCAGCACCGAGAGTAAGTTCGACATGTTAACGTGCAGTCTGGAATATTTACAAGTGTGTATAATCTGGTCATAACCATACAATAATCATACAAGTTAATTTCTCTGCCATGAATGTCGTCTTTCTTCATTTCATGCTTCAGCTCCGCCCATTTCACATTATAGTCCACTCATGCAGAAGGGAATTCAGTTTCTGTCAGTCTCTGTGAAGGAGGTGTGGCCTCTATATCTTGGTAACAATAAAGGGGGTGTGGTCTCTATCTTGGTTGCAATAAAGGAGGTGTGGCCTTTGTATCTCTCAATAAAAGTGAAGTAGGTGTGGCCTCTCTCTGTTAGTAACAATAAAGGTGTGGCCTCTCTGTTAGTCTTAATAAAGGAGGTGTGGCCTTTGTATCTTTCAGTCGCCTCGAAGGAGGTGTGACCTCTGTATGGTCTCAGTGAAGGAGGTGTGGCCTCTGTATCTTTCAGTCTCAGTGAAGGAGGTGTGGCTTCTCAATGGTCTCGTCTCTGAAGGTGTGGCCTCTGTATGGTCTCAATGAAGGAGGTGTGGCCTCTTTATCTTTCGGTCTCAGTGAAGGTGTGGCCTCTGTATAGTCTCAGTGAAGGGGGTGTGGCCTGTATCTTTCAGTCTCAGTGAAGGAGGTGTGGCCTCTTTATCTTTCAGTCTCAGTGAAGGAGGTGTGGCCTCAGTGAAGGGGGTGTGACCTTTATATCTGTTAATCTTAGTAAAGGAGGTGTGGCCTCTGTATATCCCATCTCAGTGGAGGTGTGGCCTTTGTATCTGTAAGTCTTAATAAAGGAGGTGTGGCTTCTATCTTTCAGTCTCTGTGAAGGAGGTGTGGCCTCTGTATGGTTTCAGTGAAGGAGGTGTGGCCTCTGTATGGTCTCAGAGACGGAGGTGTGGCCTCTGTATGGTCTCAGAGACGGAGGTGTGGCCTCTGTATGTCAGTCCCACTGAAGTACTGATTTGTACTGATTTAAAACTCTCCGATTCAGAAAGCAGTGAAAAGCTGGGCTTCACTGAGCCGAATAGAAAAAGCCAGCCAGCGAAGAGCGGCTCCAGGGAAGACGATGGTGATGAGGACGAGCCCCCAGAAAGAAAAGCAAAAACGAAAAGAAGGTAGACTACCGTTTATATGTATTGAATGTGTAGTGTGTGTGTTTTTCCAGCTTTAGTACTTTTCTCCTAAAGCCTAAACAACTACATCTCTGTACTTGTAGCTAATGAAAGTAAGTTGTTTAACCTGGTATCTATAACTGATCTCTCATATTTAACCACGCTAGCATTTTATTCGATTAGCTGTAAATTAGAGGTTGTGTTTTTGTCCCCAGTCATGAACTAGACGTTGATGAACTCGCTCAGATGTCTGCTGATGAAGCCTGGGCGACTCTGGGCCTCAAACGCGACCCTCAACACAAGTGAGACCCAAACACCATCTCTCTCACACGCACTCATACTCGTGTGTTCAGAATCTCATGGTGTATTTTTGCTTCTGCAGGTTTGTGAGTGTTTTAAAGTTCCGGAAAATTCAGGAGGGAAGACCGAGAAAGGCTAAGTGGAGACAGAAGGCCACCGGAAAACTCAACAAGCACGTGTTCTTCACAGAGGACGGAGAGATGGCTGAGCCCAAGATCAACAAAACGCTCAAAAAAGTAAGACGTAGAGTGCAATTTCTGTTCCACACACTTCAAGAAACTACACTGTAGTAATGAAGCTCGGCTCAGTTAATTAAAACAAAGTGTATGCTTTGAGTAGTAAGAGACTGAGAGACAACACGTCTTCCTGGGAGCAAAGCGCAAAGAGGCCACGCCTCCTCGGTGACTGACAGACACTTTAGAACTTCATCACATGTTTTTATTTAACCTTTTTCATTCTAGGTGCAGAGTTTCCTCCAGAAGATCCGAACTGAGAATGACTCTGAGAAGACAGACGCGCTGGACAGAACAGGAGACGGACACGGCGCTCCAAGTCCGCAGGAATATAAGGAGGAAAAGATGGAGGAGTTTAGAGAAACTGCTCAGCTTGGAGAGCATGGAGAATGTGAAGAATGTTTATTCAGCAAGCCGCAGGTGATAACCGAGCTGGAGCTGGAACCAAAACCACTAACAGAACCAGAGCTGGAAACTTCAGACGGTGAGGAGCAGGAACACGGAAGGGAACTTGTGCCTCTAGATATCCCAGACTTCCTCCTTCCTGATGTTCCACAAGATGAAAATGAAGGTTAGCAAGCAGCACATTTGATTTGATTGGGGGCACGTCACTGAACTTTAGTCGGGCGAAAGAACTCGATACCATTCATGCATTATACAGGTGTGCTTTTTATGTAGTTTGTAGTTAATCTGATGGGATTTCTATAAAGAATTTTAGAAGTATGTGTATAAATGTTTATAATTTTAACTGCCTGCTAGTCTGAGACCGATGTCTTTAAAGTAATATTTGCTTCAACGCATTTATTTTCTTCAGCTGATAACGAGACATCTTTGAAGAAGAAAAAGAAGAAGGCAAGAAGAAGGAGGAGGAGGAGGAGGAGGGAAGGGGGCGTGGACATGCCTCCTGAGATCGCAGCCGAGCCGGACCTGGCTAAGTACTGGGCTCAGCGGTATCGACTGTTCTCTCGCTTCGATGAGGGCATTAAACTGGATCACGGTCAGTCAGAGCTGTGTTTAGTGCTGCATATGTGCTTCAAGGGTTAAATTTAAGGTTATTAGATGTGATCAGATCACAAAATGAAAATATTTTTCTCAACTGATGTTAAAATGTTAAAAATATGGCTGATTTTTGGACTCGACGAGTCACTTTGCTTTTAAAGGGATCCTCCAGTGGATTTACTCTTAAACTTGTGCTTAAGTAAAAGTATTCGTAGATTTCAGCAGTCAAACATTCGTTTTTGGAAACCACATAGCGTTCTAGAAAAATAAAGTTTAATTAAAATACCAGACGGGCCTCCCACGGAAGTGACGTATGCGATGACGTGGCTTCATGGAAGCTTGGAGCAACTCGGCTGTTTATATCCTCTGCTTACATGATGGTTTCGCTTTTAGAGATTGAACGAATCATCTAATGAAACGCTCATCTTCCAACAAAGAACACTTGATGATCTGGTCTTCAAAGGCAACTGTCTCTGTCTGGATTTCTACACTGACTGATTCATCTGTTTACACAGCAATATCCCTCTTTCCGGTCAATTCACGTTCCCGGGACATAAATGAAATTAACATGAAATAAAACTTTGGAAATGTCAAATGAGTGAGTTTCACGCAAAACGTTCTAAGTGATTCTCTTACCTGGAGTATAGTCGACTGTACCTGAAGCTCAAGCAAATGCTCCGCCTCGTGATTGTTCTTGAACGTCAGTGTTTTTCTTGTTACCCGTATTTTCTTCCAGTACACGCTGAAGAGCTGACAACGCACCGGAATACCGATTACAATTCACCAGGTAAGACACCGATAATATACCAGGGACAGATCCAGACCAATGCAACCGATGCATCAATCAGAAATATATGCGTCACGGGGCGTTTGTGTCCTTAACCGCTAGCCAGCTACATGGGCACGCTCAACCAGCAGACCAGCGGTTCAGGATCTGACCCCCTGTGGTAAGCGGCGATGCTTACCTGACCTAATTACCTGCATTTTCACAGTGCTTTGTAGAGCATGACCTGAAATCTCGGTCAAACCAATAAAATGCTCCAGAAAGAGGTCGAAATTTGATGCGAATAAAAGGCTGCAGTTGTAGTGGGCCGAGCCTAGGCTGTTTCGAAAGGTCTTTGCCTGTAAACTTTGCCGGGGCTACGACTTTCGGTGGCCGAATTATGAATTTTTATATCCAGAGCCAGGGCTCATATTAAAGTTTTCGGTGAGCTGCACTCACAGGACTTCAGGGGCAAATAGCAGGCCGAGCCGCAGTCGTAGCAGGCCGTGGCTGCCCTCTTCGGAAAGGACTCGGCGTGCTCTATGTCCCTGTGAAAATCCATAATGATCTGGTAAAATTGGTGAAAATATATTTCTGCAGATGTGCATCTGTCAGATTCTTGGGCTGGATCCATCCCTGTATACTACAAAGAAACACGGGAGAACAAAGTTGAAACTGACCTCCCGGTGTTGTTGTCTCTGTTGCCGCTCAACGCTACATTGGTGGACTTTTGGAGCTGAACGATGGGCAAATATTGTTGGCACGGCATTGTCTTTTTATTCAGGAAGCCCCCATTAATCCTGCTTTTAATTCCATCGATTCATAATGTTCGGTGCATAAGTAGGGCGCTGCAGGCAGGTATTAAAGTTTGGAGCCAGGGCTCGTATTAAAGTTTTCGGTGAGCCGCACTCACGCAGGGTTTCGGGGGTGAATAGCAGGCCGAGACGCGGTCGTAGCAGGCCCTCTTCGGAAAGGACTCGGCGTGCTCTGTGCCCCGGTGAAAAATCCGAAATTCTGAGTTTTGAGGTCTTCTGATGGCATAAATCCATTTCTTGCAAATAGTCGGACTATTCTGACCACATAAACAGTGAAAAGATATTTTTTTTATCGTCCTTATTTTTAGTATCATTTTGGCATTTATATGCTGCACAATGAGGCATGCTTATTTAAAAACCTATAAATTCGGTAAAAATACTTGTAAAACTAGCAAAATTACATTGTAAGCAGAGGATATAAACAGCTGAGTTGCTCCAAGCTTCCACCATGCCACGTCCTCGCATACGTCACTTCCGTGCGAGGCCCGTCTGGTATTTTAATAAATTTTTAATTTTTCTAGAACGCTGTTTGGTCTCCGAAGATGAATATTTGACTGTTAATCTATAAATACTTTTATTTAACACAAGTTTAAGAGTAAATCCGCTGGAGGATCCCTTTAAGACTTCTGATTTTAAAATTTTCTGAGGAATTAGCCCCACCCCCTTCAGGATAGAGCTACTCAGCTCCACCCCTTTTTTCTGACCCGTAAAATGAGGTCAGTTGGTGGAAACAGGACTCATGGTTTTAATTGCATTTCATCTTACAGCCAGCAGAGGGCGCTAAAATAACCACGTTATCCTTTAAAAGGCTTGTTTTATAGAATTGTTTATTGAATTTCCAGTGATTTTTAGATCATAACAGAGCAGCATGTAAAGTTTTCATGTGGTAAGATGATCCAGTTGTGCGGCGTGTACACCTTCCCAGATTAAAGTTCTCCGTCATTATTCTGCTATTAAACAAACGTTCATGTTATAATATATTTGTTCAGGCCCCAACATCCCCTCGCAATCGGTTTAAACTTTTATCATCACCTCAGTGCTTGCAACTTTTGTTGAGTTTGTATGTCAAACTTTTTAAAATGTAATTACACAGAAAAAGACATTAAAACATTTCAACTGTGGACAATATTCTGATCAAAAGTATTCCCATTTTTTTATTTGATCCTGTCCATGAACCCAAGTGACATATCATTAAACTCTAAATAATTTTTTTTAAATGAAACTAATTATTTGACATCTATAATGTTAACACTATTTGTATTCCAGAACCCAACCCTGGTGCTTGGCCCCCTGTTATCGCTGCTTGCTGCTGTGTTTTATTCCATTAACCCGGATTTTAATGAAATTTTTAGGATGAACGAAAATTCCGTTAATATATTCACAGCTGACGGAGGTAAATTTATTTAGGAAGTCGTTCAGGCGTTTGGAGATTTATTTTAGACCACTGAAGTGTCTCAGTCTCCTGAGTGTGTCTGCAATGGAGGTTAAATACCATGCCAGTGTTGGATATCTGCTGAATAAAGATGAAAAAATACAGACAGTTTAGGATATCGCACCTCTCATTAGAGTAATGTGGGTCTGACTTTATAGATTTTACCAAAAAAGTCCATTTTTAAGGAATTACCAATGTGGAACCAGCGCAGAGTGACAGGTGTGTGTGTGTGTGTGTGTGTGAGAGAGAGAGGGAAGGTGTGTGGTTTGGCCAGGAGTGCATCGCCTGATGAACTGCCTGTGTCTGCAGGGAGAAATGCTGACGTTACTCAAAAAGCCCTTCACGCTTCCTGCATCAGAGCAGAGAAAGAGATTTTGACAGAAAGACAGAGATTTGGAAGCAGAGAGAGAATTTTAAACAGCATGGGAAAGAGTGAAAGAGAGATTCAGCATTTCAGAGAGGAGGAAGAAGGACAAGAATAAGAAATGTAGACTGTGGTAATAAAGAGAGGGATTACTTGCACATGTTGTGATGGCATAGAGGCCACACCTCTATTACTGGAACTTACAGAAACGTAGGCCACACCTCCTTCACTGGGACTGACAGAAACATAGGCCACACCTTCACTGGAACATAGATACATAGGCCACACCTCCTTCACTAGGACTAACAGAAAAATAGGCCACACCTCCATTACTGGAACTTACAGATACATAGGCCACACCTCCTTCACTAGGACTGACAGAAACGTAGGCCACACCTCCGTTACTGGAACTTACGACTACAT
>JAOBAM010000016.1:4254283-4264765 GCA_025212355.1 Notarius kessleri
ATCAAATCAAGAAAGAAAGAAAGAAAGAAAGAAAGATCAAATCAAGAAAGAAAGATCAAACCAAGAAAGAAAGCCCAAAGAAAGAAAGAAAAGGCCCAGAGAAAGAAACAAAGCCCAAATCAAGAAAGAAAGACAGAAAGAAAGATCAAATCAAGAAAGAAAGCCCAAAGAAAGAAAGAAAGAAAGATCAAATCAAGAAAGGCCCAAAGAAAGAAAGAAAGAAAGCCCAAATCAAGAAAGAAAGACAGAAAGAAAGATCAAAAAGCCCAAATAAAGAAAAAGATCAAATCAAGAAAGAAAGAAAGATCAAATCAAGAAAGGCCCAAAGAAAGAAAGAACATTACCAGCATTGAAGATGAACGTCACACATATATTGAAAGGAAATAAAAAATGTGTCCCATTACAACCCAGTCTTTTCAAAAATCTTGTACCGATCGGGTTTCTGAGTCACTGATGTGGATTTCCCAGCAGTCACTCGTCCCTCCGTCATTCGATTTTAATCCTCTTTTTCTGCACATCTGCCTGAGCAGCGAACTGTCACACTGCACTTCAGTACAATCACATGAGGAGAAACAGACTCTGTGTTCATGTGTGTCATGAGACAGCAGAGTTTAAGTATTTGCTCCTCTGGTAGGTTGCGAATCCCACCAGGTTCATGAACTTGGAATGCGTAAACGTTGTGTTTGACTGATGGCATGTGTGTGTGCGCACTTTGCTGAGACGTGAGCCGTACAGGAAACCCGGGACCTTGAAAGCTTCACATAACTAGGATAATTATCACCTTAGTTAATAATTACTTATATTGGGACAGTCAGCTGTATAAAGCATCAAGTCACAGAATAGGTTTGTTTCAGCGTCACAGTTTCACAGATTGTCATGATGTATGACCACTATCTTTACCTATCTTTACCAAAGTCCTTAGTGGGATTGGACCAGTTTACTGTGTGGAGATAATGATAATCTCTCACTCGAACTGACATGCTGGAAAAATTCCATCATATCACTGGGAACGAGGTCAAAACAAATCGAGACCAGGTATTGGTGTTTCAAATGCAAAACGATAAAATATAGATGTGATGTAACCTAGTAATGGTTAGCTGTGGTGACAAATCGTACAGGAAGTGCTTACGAACGAGGTCTCATGACGACCATTGTGAAGCCACACCCACTTCTGTGATTTATCTCAGACGAATCGTCTGGAATTAGAATAATGTCTGAAAATTGGATCTTTTTGTTACATATTGAAGAACGTCCAGAGAGCTGCTTGTATAACAATTAAAAATAAATATTTCGTTTACACAACCAGCTAGATTTTTTGGTGACAATTTCAAACTGTAACGCCGACACACTAGCGCCAAGTATGATTCATTGTAGCTGGATTTCTGCACTGGAACTTGTACGTTAATCCTTGAACTTTGATGACTGACACATGGTGACTGTGTCATGGCTACACCCCAGCGTATCCGGATCACACAATGCCACAGGACGCAAGATAAAGTGTTTTCTCTTCCTTCTCGCTGATGCAAGAATGTGCAGGGACGGGTCAGCATCTCTGAGGCTGAAGCACTACTCTGCCATTACTGCGGAGAGACGAGGACGGGCTCTGCAACCACACACACATAAACACACCGCAGCCTGGCTCCGAGCTGGGCCTCCCTGGAGAACAAGCCTTCCACAGTCCTCTCACACACACACACACACTCTCTCCACCCCCTGCAGGCTCTCTCCAGCCTCCGAGCGTCCCGTCCACATGCTCCAGCCTGTTGTTATTGTCTCAGAGAGGACAAAATAGAAGTCTCTAATGACAACGCATTGAGTGTGGCTATAATATGTTCCAGTTTTCCTACCAGTCATGCATAGTGGACTCGTGTCCAAAATACTGATCCATCACAATTGGCCTTGAATGTAGAATTTTCAGGGCATTCAATGAAGTCGAGCCATTTTTCTGGCTGGAACGTTTCCAGAATCACAATAGCAAACGTAAACCCATCCATTAAAAAAAAAAAAAAAACAACAACAACACACACACACACACACTCTGACCAACAATCACTTTGTTCTCATCACAAAGCAGCTTGAAAAAAAAGGCCTTGGTTTTTTTTTTTCTTCCAAAAATAGTCAATAAGACAAAAAAAGAGGGTGGGTGAGTGTGAAGGGGGAGGGAGGGAAGGCAGGCCAGTGACAGCTAATGAGGACCAGATGCCCTACCTTCACTGGTAGCCACATTCTTCTGAGCTTTGGTCGACGTCTGATCCGTACTTGAACTCAGGTCGGAGGAAATGCTGGAACTGCCCTTCCCTGCAATCAGAGGAACACGTGAGGGCAAAACAAGCTCGAAAAATGGCGCAGGATGTGTTAAGTCATCATAATAAATGAGACAGAGAGAGAGATAGAAAGATTGGGGTTTAAACAAACAGTAGCCCGGAATACTACCACGTCCCTCAGTAACATTTTAGTAATAATCATTCTGCATACATTTTCAGAAACTTTGAAAATAATCCAGATTTTTTTTTCTAAACACACAAAAAGTCCATCTCAAACTGGACCCTGGAACCACCACTTGAGCTGGAACTGATTAATCATCCTCTCTCCATTGACGTGGTGCTTAAAGTTTCGTGGCTGTGAAACAAGACCTCTAAGGTTTCACCATTTCGCTTATACGCCGTATTCCTGATGATTAACTCATGGCCTCGAGAAATGCACAGATCAAGAGGTGTTTACAACATTTCCTACAAGTGCAAACACAAGCAGAGTGTTTTATTTTACCATACAAGGTCGATCGAGCGTGCTGCACTGGCTAAACCAGCTTGTTTTTCACGAAATAGTTTTGCACTGATATCAATTCGAGGAGGTTGTGTAGTTTAGCGTGGAGTAGAGTTTCAACACAGCCGTTTTAATATCATGTCTGGTTGCATCACCGCTATTGTTTATTGTCTATTGTCAGGGAAGAATGCGGGCTTCACTGTAAGTGAGATGAATTTCCTAAACACATTGTAATGATGGATTCTGGATAGGTCCGAGTTCATTCCCATGGATGATCTACAAGCGGAGTTCATCGGTAGGTTCAGATTTAGGTCATGGTGTTAAAGGTTAAGAGTCACAGATGAAATTATTATAAATATATCCAAGGCTTTATTGAACCAGATGTGCTTTTATTACTTTAGCAAAAACTCTAATTTCGACCATATTTGTTGCATTAGAGTTCATTCTCAATTTTGATTGGACAGGTGTTGATGAATTTTCTTTAACGGCAGCTCTGATCGTAGTTCCAGCTGGAAGACCAATCACAGGTATATCATATTAATGCACTCGTTTTAATACGTGATCATTTCTATCATAAGAACGTCTTCACAGGAACATGTTGTTATTTAACAATCGTTGATATCGTGAAGTTCTCTGTAAGGAGATTTTTTATAACATTTATAACATTTATGGGAGGAGTCTCCAGTGTTGGAGCATTGTAACCAATGTGAGGTTTTCCTCCATGGGAAAGTCCTCATCGCCGAAGAGTTATGCTTTGTAGTCTCTACGTAACACGACAAGATGTGCTTTTAAAGAAGAAATACATTTGAATACACAAATTAGAATAAATAAATTTTACCTTTATACTCTTGGTAATTAACAGTTATTCCACGAAATCGAGTCGTACGTGAGCTGATAGCCGACGAGGCACGTAGCACCGAGGATTTTGACAGTTAACAAATCAATTTCAAGGTGCATTACCGCCACCGACTGGGCTGGAGTGGGGTTTTGTTTTCGAGTAGAGTTTTTATTCCATCCTCGGTTGGTTCAGCAACACACTCCGCCGTTTTGTTTTTCTCTACTCACGGTATATGACCTGATATCCTAGTAGTAGCCAATCAGAGCGTGCAATTGCTCATATCCAGTGAATGTGACTATAATAATACTGTGTATATATACAGTACATTACCTCATGAGGTCTTTTATTTTGCTTGTACCAGTCAAATTTGCCAATAATTACAATTTTAAAGATGCTACATAACTTTTTATCCATTTATTGTTACAGTTAATATTACAGAAGGCTAGTTCCTGTTATCAGTGATGTTGTAGCAGCTGTAAACAGTCATTCCCTCACCAGCCTCTCTGTAAAAAGACACAAAGCGCTGACACTGGAGACTCCTTCCATAAATATTATCAACATCTCCTGCTTATAGAAAGCTTCTCCATAATCACACAGTTTTTAATTAAATATCAGCATGTTTTGATCTGTTTATTATGAGTTTATTTCGAGTGTCCGTGACTATACAATATACAATACCCGTGAATGACTTGTTGCTATAGAAACGATAACTTTTAAGAATTGAGTGCATGAATTGCAGTCGGAAACTACTGTTCCTGTTACTTAAGACTTATTAGAATAAGGACCCAAAGACGCTGAAAGTTTACCCCGACGCCTGAACAAGCTTTTCTGATAAATCTCACAATGTGTTTGAATACCAGAGTTAAACTATTCAGACTTTTGGAGTGAAAAAAAAAGAAAAAGAAAAACCTCAAAGCACTTTTTTTTGTCTCCATGGCTTACGAAACTCTTTTTGCTTTTCATCATGGCACATTTGGCAGAAGTAAAGAGAAGCGAGTCATCTTTATGGTCTGGGAGGTGAATTGCTTCAGTCTCCACCTGTCAACAGGGAAATCAGCTGGAAGGCTCACTTTCCTCTTAGCGGATTACGGAATGCCAGCGCGCTTTGGATGCAGCTGCCATTTCTAAAAGGAAACTGCAACAGAGAGGACTGATCAGCTGGAGAAAAATCCAAGCTATGCGGCTAAAGTTCCGAACAAATGACCGGAAGGTTGTGAGTTGAAATAGAAGGAGTGCGTTTGAGCCAATGACCTCATTTGGACCAAAGTGTGATTGGTCAAAAGATTTGGAAAGGAAAAACCCACCGTGAATGACTTTGTAACAAGTCATCCTTTTAAATTTAAACCCCCTTCATTGACACATCGTTGTCTGTTCACTTTGGTTAACAGCTTCCTTGATTTCTACTTAAAGAGAACGATGCGGCGGCACTTTAGTCCTCTGTCACATCAAACAGATCAGCATCCAAAACTTCAACTTTTACTCATCAGCACGGCGAGCCTCAACTGTGTCACATGACTATGGCATTCTGGGACTCTGAGTCCAAGATTTGCACTGACGTCTCATTACTTGTACGCTGAGCTGTTTCTCATAAATATGACAACTTTTTTTTTTCATAGCTAACAAAGAAACCTGATCGTTATCACTTGTGTTTGGAGTTTTATCTCATATTAAACGTTACTGTAACTGCGTTAGCAATTTTTTTTTTTAAAGTCTCGCTGTGACATCATCACAACACAACCACTAACTTCTCACATCAATAATGAAAATACAAAACCAGCCCACAAATCAGCATCTCGAAACACATTAACACAAAAATTTTTAATTGCGATTAATTGTCCATAGTTAATTCACAATTAATTGCACATTTTTTTTATCTGTTCTAAATATTCCTTAAAGGGATGTTTTGCAAGTTTCTGGGGAGTTGGCGTAGACAGATCTGCTTGCTTTATGCAAATGTATATGGCCAGGTCAGGAAGGATACGGCTGGACACAGCAGAAATTATTTTTGTGGGTATTTTATTCCCTCACTGCATTTAAAAAATAAAGCAGCGTTAGCGTTATACTTTTGAGGATTTAGAACAATTTACTGTGAACAAAACAATATCGTCTTTTTCTCTAGTTCTCTACTTAACTTCCAGCCTCAAACTATACAATAAAATAAAATAAAATAAACTCAGTGATGTGGACTCTGGACAACAGTAGTGGCTATCTTTAAATAAAGAAAATAAAAATACAAAACCCAAATAAATCCATTTGTTAAGGCACACAGCTCAGGATGTTTTCCAGGAAAATGCAATAACTTGCTGGTAGAGTACATTCATGAGCAAAAACTGCACTTATAAACACTTTTACATCACTCACACACTTCTCAGAATAAAACAAACTTAACATGTCGTCTTTTTTTTTGAAGCAGATAAAAAATACACACATTTTATGTAAACAGTCCGAATGCAACAATATAAGTTGATTCTGTATATAAATGCACTTTATCACGACTTACGCCAACCAGCTACTCGCTATATCGCTCACTGGCTCGCGCTACGTCACGTCACGTCCTGATTTCCCAAACTACACAGAACGTGCATGCGTTAATCACGCGTCAAAAATTAGTGGCGTGACAATGAATTGCGTTATTATCACGCTAACTTTGACAGCCCTAATTTCAATCTAAACATCATGTGTTTGAGGGTGAACTTCTTTAAGGTTCTGAAGTGAAATGAACCGAACCCTTGGATTGTTTCCTCACTTCGAAGCTGCTTGGGATAAAATGTGCCAGATGAAGAAAATGTAAAAGTAATCCCCCCCATCCAAACCTGTTTAAATCTTAAAACTGCACATCTGCTCGAGCACCACAAATTGTGGAAAGATAGATGTGAACTTTGAAAATTCCAGAGCCGAGCTACCATCTCTATGGAAATTTATTGGAGTGCCAGTTTTAAACACGAGCCAACCCTTGAACCTTCCCAAGAATTATGGCGTGCTTGGGCACACCACAAGTCTCTGACATGGCCAACATCTCATTCAGCGGACGAGAGGTCTCTGGCACGAACGCTGATAATTATGAAACGTTCCAAACACTGTCTCGGCCAAAATGCCAGTCATCAGTATGTTAGTGTTTAATGAGTCAGGGCCTGGCTGTGCGTACTGAACACACGAGGACCAATCAGATTTAATCTCGGGATGAAGAACACCAGGCTTGGGTTGATTTCATTTCAGGTTCTAACACACCTGATCCAGGTGAATCAGAGCTCCACAGTACTCCTTAAGGTTTCTTCGGTTGTTCTTCTGGAGGAGTTTTTAAAGTTCTACAGATGTTCCATTTCATTTTAGTTTGTTCTACAACAAAATGATATTTCTACGTTCCTGCTCCAGCATTCCACGCCTACTCTTTAGTCTGAAATCGCGCCCTTAATAACATTCTATACATGTGATACCTACGATGAAGAAGCCTATGATGCTTCTAGCAAGCCTAGCGTATAAATAAATCCAAACATTTCACTTAACTAAAGGGATTTTTTGGAATTTTTCAAGCATCCTTTGATTTTGCGGTGTGATCTGTTGTGGGCAGAATCATAGCTAAATAACATCTCGTATCTTCCTGTCACGTCCTGTAGGTGTACAGGAAGTATCACATATTTTATATATATATATAAAACAAAAATGTTTAGGTTATAGGCTGCGTATTCTTAAAATCGCACTGGAATGAAAAAAAAATCCTTTATTAACCTGTTAAGCACTTGTAGAAAATGCTGTCATCGCTCTGGAACAATTTAGAGTGATATTATTAGCTCATCCAGCCAAACAGGCAATGAGTTTATGCCATCATGTGTTATCCGTCGTCCACATTTCACAAAAATCACTTCTTCTCTCTCAATTCTTCACTGATTTTTATTCTTTTTGGCAGGAAGGTAAGTCTGCCTGGGATGCATAGAGCTTCTACCCAAATTTGCATAATTGCAATTAATAATGAAGATATGGAGTCAATCTCTGATGAGCAGTTTCCATACAAATCGCTTCTTCTCCCTCAATTCTTCACCGATTTTGATTCTTTCTGGCAAATAGGTCGATATTCCTAGGGTGGATATCGCTTCTATATATAGCTTGTATATAGTTTGCAACATTTATTGCACAAGGTGGCTCACTTTAGATCGTTCCTTCTGGACTAGATGAGACCGGAGTGAGCTACGGCGTCATTGATGGTCTCATTGCCATTGTTATTATTTTCAACTACACTCAATGAATTATGTTTGTTTGCAGTTTTCATTTCCTGTATCAGGGCGGCATGGTGGTGTAGTGGTTAGCACTGTTGTCTCACAACAAGAAGGTTCTGGGTTTGAGCCCAGCGGTCGACGAGGGCCTGTCTGCGTGGGTTTCCTCCGGTTTCCTCGACAGTCCAAAGACATGCAGGTTAGGATAATCGGTGGCTCTAAATTGACCATAGGTATGAATGTGAGTGTGAATTGTTTTGTCTCTCTGTGTCAGCCCTGCGATGATCTAGCGTCTTGTCCAGGGTGTACCCCGCCTCTCGCCCATCGTCAGCTGGGATAGGCTCCAGCTCGCCCGCGGCCCTGCACAGGATAAGCGGTTACGGATAATGGATGGATTTCCTGTATTGTTTCTGACCCTTGGCTCCACCTGAACCACTTTTGCAAAGCAAAGAATCCCTCTTTATCACCGAAACCCTTCTCTGCGCAATGACATTTTAAACGTACACTAAATTCAAGCGGAACCCCAACTTAATCCCAAACAAAGCAATTGTAATGATTTGTAATTATGAAACATGTGCACAGCAAATCTGAGAGGATTTTGCATTGCAAAGAAAATATTTCCAGTGTTAAACATTTCAATCTCATACTGTATTTAATTATTTAAATTGTAATTGGTTGTAAGCAAGAAAGATGCGTGTCCTTTTTGTCCTGGGTGTGAGAAAAGACTGGATTTAGCACTAGCATTCTGATTCTTCACGCTGTTCGTTTTACGTTTTGGATACCAGCAGACCTGGATACGGAGGTTCCTGTGGTAGAACAGTGCCAGGGTTTTGAGTAAAGCACGTAAACAAGTGATTCACTCGGCCTGCTTACGCAGCGCTGTGGGATCTGTCCTTTAATTCAGCAAGAAATGGGGAAACGTGTACATGTCAGCAACTCAATACTGAAATATGAAATATGACACAGCTTCGTGATGGGGTTAGTCTGAGTTTACAGTTCTGGCAGGAAGATCGCGCATTGGTGAGAATCTAGAGTGCAAGAGTACAGAACAAAATGTGACCTTTTTTTGGATAACATTGTAAGCAAACATTTATTTATTAATCAGACTCTCTCTTGGGTGGCACGGTGGTGTAGTGGTTAGCACTGTCGCCTCACAGCAAGAAGGTCCTGGGTTCGAGCCCAGCGGCTGATGGGGGCCTTTCTGTGTGGAGTTTGCTTGTTGTCTGCGTGCTCTGGTTTCCACAAAGACATACAGGTTAGGCTAATTGTTGGCTCTAAATTGTCCATAGGTGTGAATGTGATGATCTGGTGACTTGTCCAGGGTGTACCCTGCCTCTCGCCCATCGTCAGCTGGGATAGGATCCAGCTTGCCCATGACCCTGCACAGGATGAGCGGCTACAGATAATGGATGGAGACTCTCTCTTAATACATTTAATCAAGGTGTCATTCTTTTATTATTATTATTATCTTCATCAGATGTGCTAGGACCTGAAACAAGAAACACAGATTGTCTGACTTTACCTCATTCCTCTGAACATGCTGCATCTCTTCAGTCTGTTCCAGTTCCAATGGTTTACCGTGCTGTATATTAGGCTCGTTATTTAACTATGTACAATAATATTTTGGCTATTTATCCCAGCTTGATATCCTGATCAGGATCATGGTGCATCTGGGATCTATCCTGGGAACGCGGGAATACACTCCGGTTGAGATGACAGTCCATCACAAGGTACCACACACATTACATTACATTCGCAGACGCTCTTATCCAAAGCGACAAACAACATACCAAGAGCAGCCTGGGGAGCAGTTGAGGGTTAGGTGCTTTACTCAAGGGTGATTCAGTCATTCCTGCTCGTCCAGGGACTTGAACTGGCAACCTTTTGGTCCTAAAACTGCTTCTCTAACCTTTAGACCATGGCTTCCCTTCACAGTCACATCTAGGAGCAATTTAAATTAAGCCAAGCATGTTTCCTCACACCTCCCAAAAACTGGAGAACCCAGAAGAAGTCCAAATCAGACAGTAACCTGAGTTCATGGTTGAACCCTGAAGCTATGAGGCTTCAACGTTCTCCACTTTGCCATCGTCTAATAACTACATCCATCCATTATCTGTAGCTGCTTATTCTGTTCTACAGGGTCGCAGGCAAGCTGGAGCTTATCCTAGCTGACTATGGGTGAGACGCGGGGTACAGCCTGGACATCGCAGGGCTCACAGAGACAAACAACCATTCACACTCACACTCACATTCGCACCTATGGTCAATTTAGAGCCACCAATTAGCCTAACCTGCATGTCTTTGGACTGTCGGGGAAACTGGAGCACCTGGAGGAAACCCATGGAGACACAAGTAGAACATGCAAACTCGACACAGAAAGGCCCTCGCCGGCTCGAACCCAGGACCTTCTTGCTGTGAGGTGACAGTGCTCACAACACTACACCTCCCATCCATCCATCCATTATCTGTAGCTGCTTATCCTGTCCTACAGGGTCACGGGCAAGCTGGAGCCTATCCCAGCTGACTATAGGCGAGAGGCAGGGTACACCCTGGACAAGTCGCCAGATCATCGCAGGGCTGACACATAGAGACAAACGACCATTCACACTCACATTCACACCTACGGTCAATTTAGAGTCACCAGTTAACCTAACCTGCATGTCTTTGGACTGT
>JAOBAM010000016.1:5446844-5457519 GCA_025212355.1 Notarius kessleri
ATAGGCTCCAGCTTGCCTGCGACCCTGTAGAACAGGATAAAGCAGCTAGAGATAATGAGATGAGATGAGATGAGATATGTCCTTAAAAATCGCACAGTACAATTATATCAACATTTATACTAATCAAACATCTGATCGGGAATCAGGTCTCATTTAATTATTAATATATTAATTAGGATATTAAAGCTAACAAGTGATGCAAAGTGAGTAATGAAGCACGCAGCTGGGAGTGAGAGGTTGGTGAAAAGTGCGCCGGTGAAGTGAACCCTCCTCAGAGGCAGTGAGGCGTTCACGAGGGCCCAACAAATGCTCGGCGGTCGCGAACCCCATCGATCTGAGGTATAATTCTCTATGAAACTGATGGATGAGGGCAGCCATTGACAGAAAGGGTAAAGACCACTTTGAGACGTCCCCTGTGAATAAGTATGATGGAAAATAGATTGTTGAAGAAGATTTATGTTTGTTCTCTGCTGCCACAGGAGAGAGAGAGAGAGATAGATCGAGAGAGAGAGAGAGAGAGAGAGAGAGAGAGAGAGAGAACTAACATGATCTAACATGATGTAATTCTGTGCACTTCACACTCACACACACACACACACACACACACACACACTTTCCACATGGATACACATGCATTCATCCTCAATACATATCTCTCTTGTAAACCCAGTGCTGTTAAATTCTCTCTTCTGATTGGTCAGAAGGTGTTGATGAATTTTCTGACTGTGAGGTTTATATTAAAACACTCCTTCTAGTGTGCTATCGTTTCCATAGTAACAAGTCATTCACAGGGACTTAACCTAATCCAAGTGTAATAATAACTGGATGGGGGCGGGGCGGGGCGGGGTGGGGTGGGGTGGGGTGGGTGGGACACTGATCTAAAACTCCACTCTGTCTCTTTTCTGGTTTTCACTCGTTATCACTCCATCCATCTTACTCGTTCATCTCTCACTCGTTTGCTCGTTTCATGTCTTTCTCATTCTTCACTCACGCTCTTATTCTTCTCCCTCCATCCAGCTCTCTTTCCTTCTCTCTCTCCATCCTCTCTCATTTTCACTTCCTCTCTGTCTCTTTTTATTTTATTCTGTCTTATTCTTTTTCCATTTATCTATCTTACTTGAATCCCTCTCTCTCTATCACTTTCATTCCCTCTCATTCGTTCTCTTTTCCTGCTCCCCTTTTTCACTCTGCCGCACTCTTTCTGTCATTCTCTCACATGTCTTTCTTTCCTTCTGTCTGACTTTTCCTTTCTCTCATTCTCCCTTTTTCATTCTCTCCCCGTCTTTGCCCTCATTTCTCTCCTTTTTGCCTTTTTTCACTCTCTCATTCTCTTCCTCTTTATCCGTCTTTTTCATTCATACTGACACTCATTCTTTCATTCAATCTCTAATTTCCTCTTTCATTCTTTTTCTCTGTCTGTTTTGACCTTTTATTCACTCTTTCTCACTTTTAATCTCTCTCTCAAATTATTGACGTTCCTGTCTTGTCCCCTTGCTCATTCTTTCAATCTCTCATCCTCTTTCTCTCTTTTTTGTCTTTCTTTCACTCTCTTGTTCTTTCTCTTTCATTCACACTTGTTTTTTTCTCTCTTTTTGTCATTCTTTCACTCCCTCATACTCATTCACATTTTTTTGTCTTTTCCCTTTTCTCGTTCTTTCTCTTTTATTTTCATTTTGTTTTTCTCGCATTCTCTTTCGAATCATTCTTCTCTCCTTTCTTTCTCTCCGTATCGTTCATCTTCATGAACAAGATGATTAAATCTATGTTTTAAGACGTTGATTCATCTCTTGGTTGCTCATTCACCTGCTTGTTTCTTGCTTTATCTTTTCTTTACATCCTCCTTCAGTCTAAGATGCACATGTGGCTTTTCAGTGAAACTGAAGAGTGTGAAACCCCAAACATTGATTTTTTTGTATTCTTTTATTCCTTTAATTAAGTTCTCAGCCTTTCTCCTTCTCCACAAGAATAATTACGTGCTTTGGGAACAAACTCTCGTGCTCGAACAAACTGATCACCTGTACTGTACTGTACTGTACTGACTGTACATTTACATAATAATTAAAATTCAAGAATGCATGAAACGGATTTATTATAATCTTTTACTGCTGCTTGTTACAAACCCCTGCTTTAATGTGGAATATTTTCCCGGAGCTAACTCTTTAAAGTGCAGCACACAGAACGTTATTTACCTTTAATCCATTCCATGGAGATTATATTTGATTAACATTTATCATTTTATATTATGGTCTTGTAAACAGAGCCCTGTGTGGACACAGGACAGGCATCCAAATGTATCACCAGATGAATATTTGGCACTTTTTAGGACATTTCACCTCATGTGGTGCCAGTAAAGAAACACAGTTTTCCATCTAATCTTGTTTTACAACCCTGTTCCACCACTTATCATCAGATCTGACTCTCCTATTGTGGTTCAGTTAAACATTTATACATTCTACAAATATCGTATCCAGTTTTTAATGTTCTGGATTAGTTCGCTCCTCACAAAAGCCCTGCATTTATTTTCACCTCTATCTCTGGTATGACGTGGAGAGCGTTGGCAATCCTGTATGCTTCATTATATCATCACACTCAACCTAGAAATGGTGTACACTGGCAAATAGCAAATCCAGTATTGTGTGACATCGAGTGTTTATTTTTTTCCGCGAGCAGAAACAAATCCGGAAGAAGCCATTGGCGAGCTGGCTGGCTAACTCACAGTTCTTCATACGTTCCTGTTAAAGGTGCTTCCGGTAAAATTAGTGGCCCTTTTCCTTTACATCTACAGTTCGCTAACTCTACTATAGTAACCGTGTTGAACTTGGAAGTGGAATTTTACGTGATGAATACATATAACTTCCCAGTGCCATTACAGGAAATATAAACACTCTTGTGCTTAATGCTGTTTGGACTAGAACTAATTGTTATATAAATATATTTCAGTCCAGGTGAATGATACATACCAAAGATACAAAGACCACCACACTGACCATGTGTACGGCAAAATGTGTTTGTATTGACTATCCTATTGATTCAATATCAGGTGTCGATTCTGCACTGAAAACTAAATTCCACATTATAAACTTATATTCTTGAAAAGATATATGGGGCAATGAGTGTTATTGTACTCGAGACTGATCTCAAGACCACTTTTTGCAGGTCTTGGTCTTGTCTCGGAATCAATCACATTTTTACTCGGTCTTGTCTCAGTCTCAGACATAGAGAACTCAGGATTTTATTTGAAGACCAGTTAAGACCATGACTGCAGGGGTTTCACTAAATTGCTGATACATTGTCTAATTTATTTGTTAACATCGTTACTGTGATTGAATGAAAAATTTCCTGCTTCAAATGCGACCAATAACGTGACTCATTGCTAATTTGAAATGTTTCTTCCTGGGAATGATTGTCACTCCTCCCCTCCTCCCTTCACACACACTGATCTGGTTCTGGTCTTGACTCAGTCTTGGTCTTGATTTGATCTCAACCCCTCAAAGTCTTGAACTTGACTTGACTTGATCTCAACCCCTCAAAGTCTTGGTCTTGACTTGACTTGATCTCAACCCCTCATCAACCCCTCAAACTCTTGGTTTGGTCTTAACTTGATCTCAACCCCTCAAAGTCTTGGTCTTGAATTGGTCTTGCCCTGCCTTGGTCTTGGTTTTGACTTGATCTCAACCCCTCAAAGGCTTGGTTTTGGTCTTGATTTGATCTCAACCCCTCAGAGTCTTGGGCTTGGTCCTGATTTGATCTCAACCCCTCAAAATCTTGGTTTTGTCTTGGTCTTGATACACTTTGGTTTTGGTCATGACTTTGTTTTGGATTAGGTGGTCTTGACTACAACACTCGGAGCAACACAATTGGTCAGTGAGTAGCTTTGCTGCCTCACAACTCCAGCATCCACTGTTAGATCTTGAGCTTGGATTACTATCTCTGTGGTGTTTCTCACAATCCCTGTGGTTTGTTTGCACAGGTTTCCATTGGACTATCTGGTTTACTACAACTGTCTAAAAAGATGTAGATATTCACACTGGTGATAGTGAATTTCCCCAGGTATGAATGTGTGTGAATGGCACCCTGGTGCAATGGACTGATGTCCTATCCATGGTTCATTCTTTCGCCTTATGCACAGTGTTCCCAGGAATGGTTCCAGATTCACTGGACCCCTGACCAGGATAAAACAGTTACTGAAAATGATAGAAGATATAAAAATATGGTTTTAGATTTGTCTGTTAAATATTACACCAGTCATACCAGTCACTTGGTTTAATAACTCAGTTTTTAAAAATTTGAGGTTTTATAAATTAATTATTGACATGAGAACCATTGAACAATATTCTTTGGTAGCCTTTGTCTGGTACTAAATCTTAGGGGTTTTTTTTGGTTCTGTGGAACAGGAATTGATGCAGTGCCATAATCTTGTGCCCTGTACAGTTGTTTACAAAATTGTAGTCAATTTTTAAGCTTGTCTAATATTTTCTGGGTTTGACCTTTGTACTTCTCTGTAGGTGTTCTGACCCAGATAATGCATTATGCCATTAATTATTGGATTAGCCCAAATAAACAAACAAACAAACTCTGCAGTGATGTCAATTAGCCTCAAGCCCTCCTGTTACACCAACCCAACATGACTTCTCTCCAAAGACCTTCCTATCAGGCCAAATCAGATCACTTAAGCATTTTACCCCAGTGCCAACTCTCTAGATGTTATGTTTGATTCCCAAACCTAATAAACAATAAACTAAATTTATATAGTGCCTTTCTCATATGCAAGGTTGCTTTACAATTATAAACCAAGCAAAAATAGATTATAATTATGATAAATATCTGACCAGGATCACTTGGTGAGCCAGAATCCTGTTAGAAGTTAGAGTATGTGAAGCAATATTAGCTTTGTGGTCATAAAATGATCTGATCCGTGCATTTCCCAGAATGCCATTTTAAGAGCAGATATCTAGCTCGTAGCTGGATGTCAACCCCGCCTTCCCAATATTCCCTTTTTACCAAAGTCATAGGCCACAGAAAGAAAAAATAAAACAGCCCAAAACAGCCATTGCATTCTGTTTAACCCTGGTGTCATGGCGGACTCCATGTGTGGCCTCTGGCTGCAGCCGCTGGTTTGCCTCTTCCCATGTAGCCCTCTCTGCAGGAGGAGATGACAATTTCTCCTTGCTGAGGACTATTTATGTAATCTTGCTACACAAACAGCACTTTTAATCTCTTTCCAGCTGAAACAGGAGAAGATAAGGACCAATTAGATGCTCATTCTACATCACACATCCAGATGGGAAACAACATTTAAGCATTTTTGTTAGGATTGGCATCCACTGATAAATGCATGATGTCACTATATACAATTGGATCACAATACAAGGATAGTATGAGTCAAATAGACACTTGTGTTCGGTTTCAACCAGATAGAAATGCAATCCAATTGGAAGGCAGCTTCTGAGCTTGGGCAACATTCATGAACCAATGGATTTGGAAGACAGTTGTCCAATGAGACGACTCATTTTGGCCAAAGTTTTATACATCCTTATGTTTATAGGCAGTAAGTCTGTTCCCCAATTGGATCCATCAATAGTGATCCAATGCAGAATTGTTTTGGGATTGGCTACTTGGTGGTTCAACAAGTCACATCACTGCCTTACAGCTACAGGGTACCTCACTTGACCCTGACTTGAGGCTACCGGGGATATATCTGCATGTTCTCCTTATGTCTGCGTGAGCTTCCTCCAACATATCACCTGAACTAGCTATGCTAAGTTGTCCCTAGATGCAAATGTGTATATGTGATACCATGCCATGGACAGGCTTCCCATCCAGGGTGTATTCCTGACTACCTCTCATACCCCTTTTTGACCAACAGGTAACGAGATTTTGAACAGTTTGGAGCATTTCAACCACAAAGAAACTGGTTCAGAACTTGAAAAGTTGGTTCCCATCTGAAATCCAAATATAGCTGGTTTTTCCAGTGTGAATCAGTGGGTGTATCATTAGTTTGGAGAAGAAGCGGAATGCAGCAATGGAGAATTCAATGGAAAAGGATACATCTTCAGAAAAAGATGGTGTGAATTGTGCAATGCCCTCTATTCATGATGCGTCCTTGATTACAATGGTTCCACTCAAAACATTCTTGAAGTGAATTCTTGAAGTGACTCATCATCTTCACCCTTCTTTGTAAAACAATTCGCTGTTATTAAGTCATGGGGTTAAGCTATACAATTTCTTCCAATGACATTGTTTTCTTCTGGTGCAAATATAGTAATTCATGGCCGTGGGATACATTTGAGATAGTCTGTGGCCACAATATATTAATTCATATCCATACTTATTGAAAAAATAACTACCATATCATCTCAGCAAGTGAAGCATACCTTGAAACATGATGCCTCCCAAGGTTGCTTTTTGGTTACACTGCTAGCCCAATGCAGCTACCTTCTGAACGGATTGCACCTTTTATCATAGGAGTTGTTCAACTCTTGAGAAGCAAAGGTTAATGCTAAAAATGTCCTTTTGTTGACCTGCCACTTGAATGTCAAGAGGTTGACCAGAAATTAATGTTCTTGAATGCATGAGAAGTAATTTCCATAATGCCCTGAGCATTCATCTCACAATCCATCCAATAAAACATTTGTAATTGGTTATGAGGTCATAGGCGGGACATTGGAATGACCGTAGGGAAGGACGGTGTATTCAAACTGTCCGCAATCTTCCCATATGGTGTCTTTTGAAAAGAAATTATATATTTGATATGGCAAATTGGATGTAAAATGCCTTTGTTTTGATGTGTAACCTGAGAGCATAATTGAAGCTCATTGGAGATCAGGAGATGTCACCCACTTGCAGCTGTCAGTCACACGTGTGACGGACAGAAGCATGTTCAGCCGATGAGACGTACTGTCAGCCCCATCATCGTACCCTGTGGGGTAATTTAAGCCTCAGGTGATGCTCAGGAATAAAGCGTCTCTCGGCACAAGCGCCTTCTTTATCTCTCCTCGAGAACAGGAGATGACACCAGCAAGATCTTCGCTTCAGATTTTGCTCTCTTCCCAAAGCACTTAATGTGATCAGAGAATTAAAATTTCAAACAGGTCATTTCATGATAGCCCGGGCCCCAAGATGCTCGGACGCTGGCTTTGGGTTTCCTGTTGCCGCAGTGTCATAGCTACTTTTCTGTCTCTCTCCCTCTCTCTCTCTCTCTCTCTCTGCAGTGTTTAATGTGATCAGGTAAATTTATTACAGGCCGTGAGGTCATTGAGATTTTTCTGTAATTGGACCATGGCTGAATTGTATTAACAGATCTATGCAGCAGTAAACCATGGCATTTACATTTAATTACTTTTATTGAACTGCTGACCATTTTATTTGAAAGTCCACCCAGTGTTATGATCGAGGGCATATTTTAACGATCTTTAAATAAGACAACAATCGTTACCCTTGACCTGCCAGAAATAATGCCTCATGCGGATATGAAAATGACTTGGATGAAGGTGTGTAATATGGTCATTAGCCGTTATTCAGAAATATGCCAATTGCTAAAGACTCTGGATTTACTTTTTGGCTAAGTGCAGAAGACTTTTCAGACTAAGAACACAACCGTAGAGTCAAAAGTTGGCGTCTTCTTGTAGAAACTCTTTTCTTTTTAGTTATTAAGATTGGCCACACAGTATACCTCGAGCTATTTACAGCTATTAACAGAATTAGCACTTCCTTAGCACATCTAGTCGTATTAGCTAAACTTGCCAGACCCCTAAACACAGTATTGGACAAATATTGCCAACCAGGTTAGCTAATATTATCTCTTCCGCAGTACATACTTGACCTTACTAGCTAGTAGCTACTACCAAGCTACCACGTATTATATTTTGTAATAAAACCAAGCTAGCTAACATTAGGCTAATTATTATAGTGCAGTAACTTGTTTTATAGTCTATAAACTAGTAGCCAAGATCACTAACAAGCTAAATAGTGTATCATGTAATAAAAACAAGCTAGCTAACATTAGACTATTTTTAAAGTGTGAACGAAAACATTAGCTATGTAGTGAACCTAAAGTACATTTTTGTTAGCGTATATTGTTAGCACACCCCAGCTTTAGCACCCTATTGAATGTCCATTCATATAAATGCCTTGATAAGTCTTTATTTTTGAATGTATTAATTTTATGGATTGTGTCGCCAAAAAGGGCACACAAATACTTAATAAAAGCAACATGTGAGGAGTGTGAGAAGTTAGCATGTGGGAGCAGTCTGTTCTCCGAGTTAAACCTCCATGTGACGGCTGCAGCTGTAGCGTGTTAGGCGTCGAGTCTGAGGTTGTCATAAAGTGCCTCTGAAGTAGCCACAAGTGAAGCCGCTGTCAATTTCAGCCATTGTCTTCAAGACTGTCTTTCCACTCGCTCTATTCCAAAATGTCTGCTCTTGTGCCTTCGCACGTGTCACAGCAGAATCGTGCGCTTCAGTTAGCGGCTTTCCTGTGTATAGAAACGCTCTTGTCATTGTCTGGGTCTGCCTTTGCATTGCAGTGTTTGTTTCTCTCGGTTTCTCCCTCTGCTCTCGGGCCATGCGGTTGATGAGAGATGCAGCTCGGTCCGTCGGGGCCTGCGGGGGGGATAAGCTTCCCGTGTTTTGCTATGAAAGCGATTCTGAATGTAACCAAAGAAACTCACTTAAACGGCCGAGGACCGGGACTGAATAATTCAGCGCTTACAATCAATTTTAACCCCCCATGTGTGTGTGTGTGTGTGTGTGTTGGGGGGGGGGTTTGCAGGCTACTCATGGGAATGTTGACAGCTATGTGCACAATGCAGCTCTTTAGCAATGTGAGGAACGCAAGGAGAGAAAGTGTGTGTGTGTGTGTGCACATATTGTAGTATTGCATTTTAATAAACTGATAAAACTGCTGCAACGATGATTAGTGAATCCACCTGCCGTGTTTTTTGTTTTATTTTTTCATCAGGTCATTTCACATATGATGTATGGAAAATTTGCATTTTATAAATTATTATTTTTTCTGGATCCTTTAAAAACTGACTCGTTAGCCAGGATGAATGTGCTGAAGGTAGTAACAAGTAAGAAATTCAGATTTCAAAATTATTAGCCCCCCGGCATATAATGCAGGAGGGGGGATATCGCTATTGCTTTGTCCGTCTGTCTGTTCGTCTGTAAACATTTTCATTTCTGGAGCATAACTCAAAAACTTTTAGGAAATTTTTTCACGAAACCTGACAGCTATGTTAAGTGACTAGACGAGTTGTGCCTTTTGACATTTTGGGATTTCTGTGATTTTTATTTTGCCTGTATTTCCATGGCAACCAATTCAACTTAGGAAAATGTGGAGTAGGGTTTCATGTGGGGGCCGGGGGTTGTGGGTGGGTGGGGTGTCATCTCCTGATGACTCTCATTTCCATAACACTCACTAGTAGTTATGACTTTAATGGATGTCAAAGTACAACATTAACTTGATTGCAAAAGGTTATATTTATAATAATGTAGGTTTTTTTTTTAGATTAGTTTAATTGCATCATGCTTATTTGTTTTGACAGGTTTTACGGTACTCCTTCTACTTCAGAGCTTACGGTAATCTGTCAGCACACGTGGTAAATTTTCAGTACTGCTTCGCGCCAACATACAATAGTAGTGTAAGTTCGTATTACCGTAGCAGTAATCATTTGATTGAACAAATGAAAGCTAAACTGTAAGTTTTTGGAGTTCAATGTCAGCATTAAGTGACAGACATTTTCAAGGTTTGAACAGAAGAATTAGGCAGGACGATAATCAAGACCATCACTGTCAAGTCTAAGACTAGCCGATATCAAGTCAAGACCGAGTCTAAGGGGGTTGAGACCAAGTCAAGATCGAGTCCAAATAAAAGCAAAACCAAGCCAAGAAGATAATCAAACACTTTATTCCAAGGCCAGGGCTTTATTTCAGCTTCATGGCTTCATTCATGCAAAAAAGAAAGACTCAATCGAGACATTACATTATATTACAGGCATTTAGCAGACGCTCTTATCCAGACCGATGTACAACATACCCAGAGCAGCCCGGGGAGCAGTTGAGGGTTTGGTGCCTTGCTCAAGGGCACTTCAGCCATTCCTGCTGGTCCAGGGAATCAAACTGGTGACCTTTCGGACCCAAAGTTGCTTCTCTAACCATTAGTACATGGCTTCTCTATTTACTAAAACAATCCATGAAAAGTACAAATTCAAGAAGGTAAGTCTAGACAGAAAATGTCTCAAGATCAGACTCAAGACCTACAGATTGAGGATCAGGACTATAATAAAGACTTGTACTCAAGAGACACTAAAGCGCTGTGTTACAGTAACACGAATCGGATAAAACCAAGAACCAAGAAATACACCAGTAGGTGTCTTTGAGGTGCTGGTATATTTAACAGAGATCTCCAGACAGTGAACAGGAGATGGAAGGATGCGATGAGACTGACTGTAGACAGAGCGTGCTGGACTTCTCTAAATGCCTCATGCGTCACACGACGTGGGAGCCTCTAAGTACGTAAGTAAGTATATATAACAGTTATTCCACAAAATGGAGTCGTACACGAGCTGAGAGCCGATGAGGCGCGTAGCACCAAGTTGGCTATAATCCATGTATGACGAGATTGAGTGGAATAACTGTTTTATTCTATCCACATTCACTGGATTTTGAGAAACAGA
>JAOBAM010000016.1:5744559-5758581 GCA_025212355.1 Notarius kessleri
CTGCAGCTTTCCAGAAAAGATCTAATTTAAAAAAAAAATACCTGTTTCATTAAAAATACAAATAAAATAAAAAAAAAAACCTGAATCAAGGCGAGCTCCTCAAATCTGGTACTCATCAGTTCATGACAATCAAAGGGCAAACAAACAACTAACGCAGGCTGCAAACTATGTACAAAAGAGTGACGATAGAAAATGTACAGAACAGTGAATTACAATGAATTACCCAGTCATTGTAAACATTGACAATAAATTAAGGAGTTTGCATAACAAACTGAACCAAATATTATTAAGGAATAACAATAGCAAAAAACTAATAACAAATATCAATGACGTCAGCAATAATATTATTATGAAATAAAGAAAGAGATGATTGTCTCTAAAGTAAGTGTAGGACACACTGGACCGCTAGTTGCCTGGAGCAGTGTCTCTTAGCCCTGAGTATGGTACGTCCCTGAAAGCAAAGGTCTGAGCCTGTCTCCTCATGAGAAGGATCGTGTACGCCTGTGGCTGTCCACAGCCAGAACTGGAGGAACCGATGAGGCTGAAGGTCAGCATGTCTTAGTGAGTGTGTGCGCTAGGGCTGGGGCTAAGATTCCATCGCCTCCACAGTCTCTTGTTTGACCTTGACAGGTAGGAGCTTGATAACTGATGTTTCACTGCTTGGCTCATACAGGCTGTAGGTGCTAGATGGAGGAAGCAAATCCCCTCCAGTGCTGCCTTTGTGGTACGACACCTTGAGGTCCATTTCGCGGCAGATCAGACTGAAGATCTGCTTTTCCACCAGCCTCTCCACATCAACACCTTCGATCTCCTCCAACCGGTCAGCTTTGTCGCTGATGTCGAAGCACTCAATTTCCTCATTAATGCGGTTCAGTTCGTCAAGGCTATAGTGGGGGGAAGGCAGAGCAGCCAGGCAGTAGCCCTTAAGGTGGAGGCGCAGGCTGCAAAGGTGGATGTAGTTGCGATGGCAGTGTGGACACTTGTGAGGGCGCTCTCTTGTGTGCAGCCGTTTGTGCAGTTTAAGGTGGACAAACTGTGTGAACTTAGCTGGACAGAGCTTGCACTGATACGGCTTTTCACCCGAGTGCAGTCTTAGATGGGTCTTGAGATTACTTGTGCTGCTGAAACGCTTGTGGCATACCTGTTGGAAACAGAACAAGGAGCTTTAGGACTGGAGAAGAATCTTCAACCTCCAAACTACGGCGAGCTAACAGGTGTTTAGCTAAGTGGAGACTAGTCTCACCTGGCATTCATGGGGCTTCTCTCCTGTATGGACCAGGTAGTGTTTCTGCAGGTGGGCCAGCTGAGTGAAGCCCTTATTGCATGTCTGACACTTAAAAGGGCGCTCACCACTGTGGACACGCAGGTGCACCTGAGAATAGTGCAGGGGGGAGCAAGGTTAGAGACAGTGTCCCATTCATAACAGGAGGTGTGTGCAGAACTGAAGGAAGTATTGAAGAAAAAAATAAGAGCTGAGTTTTTACCTTAAGGTTTGAGAGCTGTCCGAAAGTCTTACTGCACACGTTGCATTCATACTTTATCTTGCCGTTTTGTTTCTTCAGTGGGTATGGAAGTGTCCTGTATCCTGCAGGGCCACGCTTCATCTTGCTGAGATTGATTGCCTCATCCTCTGAACGTCGGATGCTCGGCTGCGCTGAGGTTGGGTTAGCAGGCTGCTGATCGATAGAGACTGCAGAACCAGCTGTGGGAGAGCCACTGACAGGGGCATGAGAGTGTCCATGCAGGGGTTTGTCCTTTGGGGTTGTCGCTCTCGAGAAGGCACTCTTGGGTGCAGGAAGAAAGAAGTCCCTGTGGGGTGGCAGCAGGAAATGCCGTCCTCCCTCAGGTGGAAGCATGGTGGGTGGGAGGGGCATGTGAGGGGTCAGTAAGCTGTTGTAAAGGGGGTACATGCGAGAGAACACACTCCCCACTGGTGACGTTCCACTCATGGAGTAAGGGGAAAAGAGGTAATGTGAGTTGGGATAGAATGAGGGAAGGGGGTTGGGTGGGGAGTAGCCAGGATAGTGACCCAGGCTGCTGCTATAGACTGGCAGGACATCCCTAGGATCTGCTGGGACAGGACTGCTTCCTGGACTGATTTCAGGGCTGCTGCGTGCTGATGGGCTTGGGGTGGCTGAGGACAGCGCAGGTGAGCGAGTGGCAAAACAGATACCTGGGCTGGTTTTCAGGATATCCTCTCTGAGGTGAGGCTGTGGACGGATTGGGAAGATGACACGGGGGTAGATGGGTCTGTCAGGGCTGATGGGGCAGTGAGGACGTGTGGGGAGTGGTCTTGCAGGCTCCCGCCATGTGTCTTTGAGGATTTCTGAGACAGTATGCTCTCTCTTCACAACAGGTTTTTCTTCTGACACCTGCTGCTTTGCTTCTAGCAGACTCTGCTCTGTAGCCACACACACACAAGAGAAAAAAGTCAAGCACTGACTTAACATTCCTCAGGCGCCATTTTATATCCGAGTTCATCTGCTCTGTCTGTCACACATGTCCAAAATACATCATCATCCATTACTGTAAAATAACCCTCCAGTCTATATTTACAAAGCTTGGTAAGATAATGGGCTCCTCCCCACACTACATCATCTTGCTACAGGAGATCTGTTGTTACCCAACACACAGATCTTCCCGAGGCAAAGAAGGTTCAGAACACAAAGTAGCCTAGTCGTTCAATTAAGGAAGACAGTTTGACTGATTATCCTGAGGTAGGGGCTACAGACAGGATGTGAGGCATGACAGCAGATCTCAGTCCGGGTGGTGGAGTAGGCTGGATTCTGCTCAGAGCGCTGATACTATCTAATGGATGTGGCAGCAAATGATTGAAAGTTTCCTTCTAACAGGAAGCCACGAAGCCCTGACTCCACTCACCTCACACGCCTCAAAACAAGGTGAACTTGGATGCTCCTTCGCTAAAACAAAATTTCCATCATTTCAGGAGACCTTCTCATGGTGCTTAAAAATTATTAATTGAAGACTTTCAAGAATAAAGATATCGATATCCGACTAATCAGAGTTGCATTTTCCTATTTGGTTACTTTTGATTCAAGGATCTGCTAACAAGGCTTCACTTTTTTTTTTTTTTTTGACGCACCACATAATAGAACTACCTTTTAAAAGAGGAAATAAATAATCATGATCACTTCCTGTTACCTTTTCTGTGACCTTTATGAAAAGTTCAGCAGTCTTTTTCGACTCTGGGATGTTTGTGTGTGGTTTGCAAGATGAGTATTCTCCTAAAAGTCTCCTCATTCTTAGAGCCCCCATCCTTCTGCTACATGAGCAATGTGTAAACGCAGTTAGGGGTTATCAGTAACCTCCCCTTTCCACTTTGCTTCCACAGATAGCACCATTCCCCAGTCCTCCCCAGAGAACTTGTGCAAAACAAACAGGGAAGCAATCCCAACAGATATCAATCTGTCAGCACAGCCCCGCCGCCAGGAAGTTCAAGTAGTCAATGGAGCATTTTTTTGTCTCTACTTTACTCTCTCTTTGCCTCTCTTTTAAAGTGCCAAATAAATTATGGAGTTGCACCAAAGATCTGTCTGCACTTCCCTTGTGTACGCATGTGTGTGAAGGAGAGGTTACTGAATGGAGGTTCTCAAAAATCTGCTTGGCTGAAGCATCAATTTACTTCAGAAAGCTGAAGAAGCTTAGTGAACCATGGAGTAAGACAGCTCAGGCTTGTCTAAATCAATCCCATGTGGGAGGCCCTGCCAGTCATCTCGGCCCATTCCATTATACTGAGTCATATGTGCAGTGGCTATAAGCCTGTTCATGCTATGACTCTGTCTGGTTTGAGAGACACCAAAAGATAAGACGACTGCTCTTACTTTCGCAGGTAGGAGAGCTTAGGTGTTAGCGGTGGGTCAGAAAGTCTAATTATAGACTACTGTGTGTGTGGTACTCAAGGGGGATAGCCCAGGCTCCCATACCCTGAGGGTATGCGCATGACCCAGGGGAGCGGAGTCACCGAGACTGCTCCGTTCCCGCCACACCTGAGTATTGTCTCCTTCCTCCTCTATGTCTCTCTCGCTCACGTACTTGCGCACTCTCACTCTTGCTCTCTCTCTCGCTCTTTCACTCTCTGTCTTCTACGAAACAAAAGGTTTTGCTTTGAAACTTTTATTGCCGGTTGAGCAATAGCAGATCGAGCGTGTCGGGTGAGCTTTCATGTTGCAAAAGTGTCTAAAGAAAGATGACGGCCAATCTCATCATCCTCTGTGTAATTACGGTCAACGTTAAACGGAAACATTATCAGAAAAAAAAACCCCAAACGGTCTCAAGGAATTCTGTTCTGAGAGGAGATGAAAGGAAGAAGAGCATGTACCGTTGGTATGATAATGACAGACTCGGACCAAGTCAACACGCTTCCTCTTGGTTCGTTCTGAAGTAAGTTGGGACAGGAAAATATCCCCAGGACCGACACAAACAACTCCACCATCATTATAGTGTATTAAGGCTGTTTTTTTGGTTCTACTTACTGAGTTCTTGCATCATGAGATCTCCTGAAGGAGGGTAGTGGAGACGGCGTGCGAAGTCAGTGCAGTACCACACCAGCAGCTCCTGGTCAGCAGGGATGGCCTTCACCGTGTAGAAGTAGATGCTCATGCCGTTCTGGCAAGCGGCCAGGTTCTGCTCCTGCTGCGAGTGGGCTGGATTCACGTAGCGCATCCAGTTACTCTTCTCCTCATCCAGGCCATCTACGAAGTGATGGAAGTCTCCTTCTGCATAAATCTGAGGAAAAGCAAGGTTTTAGTGATTCAACATGAACGCTTGGTAACGATTATTTTATCTCGCATCATCTTCACTCAGTTCTCCACTGTGCTTGCCCTTGAGACGAACAGACAGACAAGTGGGAGACACTAAAGCTGCAATCTCTTATAAAAGCCACATGGCTGACTCAGTAAGCACACCCCCACCAATACTCGCACTCTCATATTGAATCTGCATGTCTTCTCTCTCTCACTCATACACACTCGCAGATACACACACACACACACACCCCCTCGCTTGCACTCTCAGGCTTATGAAGTGGAACAGATTGTTTTGGGGTAGTTCTAAGGTTGGAGTCTTGTTCGTACTAACTTCACCATTTCCAGGAACCCTTGACATCACTAGCAAGGCTTCCCTCGGTGACACCGATGTTATGCTTCTGCTACACATTTTACGGTACCATCCCACCCCCACCCCCTCCACACACACCGCCCTCTTGTCAAGCACTACTCCGATCTCCAGTAATGTAGGAAAAATATCAGTGTTTATTCGCAGGTAAAGACTCACATCTTTCCACAAGGGGATCTCTGTGATCTTAAGACCAAAAAAAACAATTCTGAGCAAAAAAAAAAAAATTACGGTCATGGTTTGGATCGCGCTACGATTACTCGACACTTTCACCATGACGACATCTGTTTGCAACAGCTGAAAGCCACAGGCAGGGAAGAGAGTGCGAGCGCACATCAGGCCTTACTGGCAGCGGCTTGGTGACAACCTGATGTGACAGTGGTTTCAAACAGCCAAACTTTGTGGTCCAGCGGCGTGACATCTTCCCGTGTCAGAAGGCATCGATGTGCCAAGTCATTCGCCCTTTCTTGATGTTCAGAAATGGCACAGTCAAAACAAGATCACACAAGACGAAATAAATCTTCACTCTCTCACTCAGCCAGAGCCGCTGACGCAAGCGGTGGTTCTCAAAACACTACGCTCTAACTCAGCATTTTTTTTTTTTTTTTTGCAAGCATGCTCTGCTGTCACATAAGCCGTGCACCCGTCATGCCACGCAGGAAGTAAGTCAGTGGAACAGGAAGTGACCTGTTCGCTTGTGTGTGTGTGTTTTTTTTCTCTCTTGTATTTCGTTTGCTCCCCCTTTACTGAAAGTGAAGCTTCTGAAAAAGAAAAAAAAACAACTCACCCTCCAGAAGTACTTCCTGTTGGCGTCTTTGGGGACGTTTTCTGCTGTGTAACTTTCTCCCACTAGAGGGCCAAAGCGAGTTCCTTTTGGTATGTATTCACGGCTGACAACACCAATCACCTTGTGGAGACAAAAAAATATATATATATAAGCGTCAGGAGATATAGAAGCCAACGATTTTATGACCCAACATTTAAATCATGCTATATAGCAGTCAAGAGCGATTTATGTTTATGAGGAACAATTAAAAGAAATTCATGGAGGAGATCCAAATCCAGGACTAAAGAAAGATGCAGTCGGAAAGTTTGGAAGAAGAGGGTTTTTTTTTTTTGACAGCTCTAGGAAGTCAGGGGTCAACAAGGTTCTGTCTTGACATCCATTTGATATCCGGCTTGAGAAAAAGATGTCTCGTTTGTCCTGTCTCACCTCTCATTAAGTGCCCAGACCCTCCCTCCTGTACTCATTACCAGGCCTCCTTCCTCACCACATCAAACACTACTACAACCCTCAAAGCATAAATCCACACCTACGATTACAGCTTGCGCGTCTTCCTTTGAGGTAAACGGCATCAAAAAAAAAGCCCAAAGGAGGATGGAGTACAACGGTGCTGTCTGGCCTTTTGGATTACAACAACCAGACGTCAATCTAATCTCCTCGACCGAGATCCGCTCTTCAACTGCCCCTCTACCTCCCCCGCCACCTTTCTTCCATATACACCCCGAAACACAAACAGCCGTGTGGATAAAGCAGAAGGAAATCCCCTCACATTTCTCGAGTAGCAGTTCAGTAGGGAGATTAGGTCGTCTTTTTGATAACTCATTAACAGAGATTTAGCTTGGCTCCTGAGCTTCGCGCCAGCTCCCTCTCTACATTTTTTTGCCACACTTCCACCTTCTCTTTCATCCCCTCCCTCTCTCTCTCTCTCTCATATATATATCTCTTTCTTTTCTCTCTTTGGCCCACCTGTTTTCATCAGAGCATAAATGAATCTCTAAAGTGGGATCACTGGTATTTGGGTCTTGAGAAGTATATGTAGTTGATCTGAGGACAGTGCTCCGAGGTGTTCAAAGGTTTCCTTGCTTCAAATCAAGGGGAAGTTTGCGCATCGTCACAACTACTGTCATCACTGTCTGTCCAGGATAACAGGCGATTGAAGTGATGGAAGATGGGAGTCATGCTGCTTACAGAGACATGTGACGTGACATAAAGAGACACTCACGGAGGAGACGCTCTCATTTTTCAAAGTGTAGATTAAGAAGAAGATTACTTACAATTCTGTGATTAGTCTTAGACAGACATAATCGCAAACACGATTGCCTGTTCTGTCTAATTTATTCTCAAGGCTGATAATTTGATACTTCTTGCATCAATATGAGCCATCACACTAATAATAGGTACACTCACAGATGAAGGTTTTCTTTTTTTTTTTAAACAAGCAGATGGTGTATACAGTACTACACATGAATCTTACACCACACTCTCAAACACCATGCTTCAGGCAATGTGTTCCTCAGTTCCTCAGTCTGTGAGTGCATGATGCAGCAGTGAGTCATTATAGCCGTACCTCTTTGGAATCAGGGGCATATCTGAATGCGAGGTTTCTCGGCAGTGAGGTCTGAGCACGAGGCAGATCCGGTTTGTCCACACCATCCCACGTGTGGTCCTTCACTATGTAGGTGCACTTCTCTTCAAACTCAGCTTCCGTCCACTTGGACATGTCGGCGTCTTCGACGGCCATCTTTGGATCTACCTGGTCGGCGGTGTTCGGGGCGCTCTCAGTGGTCAACATGACGGAGCTACGCTGAGAGGCGGCCTGAGAGAAAGACAGAACCCGACATGGGCGGAAATGGAAAAAGAATGAGTGGAAATTCATATTTGGGAATGGCGTGAAACTGATTTGAATTAAAAGGGAAACAAAATAAGAAAAAAATCATGATCTGCTGGAATAGTTACTTCGGATATTCAAAGCTAACAAAATAGAAATTAAAACAGAAAAATAAAACGCAAAAACAACTCCAACCACACTTCTTGACACACAATAATTATTGTCTCATTTTACATCGAGCATCGGTCTTTTTTATACTCTGTCCATCCTTTCCCATCACAGCAAGTCCGTGGAAGAAAAAAAAAACCTCACAGACAGGGACGACAGAGGAAGGAAGTGGCGTCTGTGTCTGAATGGGGCTAAAATTGGAATCAGAGTTGTAAAGCGTCGGAGTCTGTAAAACATCCCAGGGAATAAGTGTGTTTGTGTGTGGAAGAACAAAAGAGGAAGAAGCACAATTTTTTTCCATAATGGGGCCACAGCAGCGCAAACAAGCTTCAAACGCTTCCCACCCAAGATAGTCCCACACGCAGGCTGAGCCGAGACCCTGTCGCACTCGCCAGTGCCTGTTACGAAGATGCATCAAAATCTATCGTTTTCATTTTGTCTATTACACACGTATTGGATAATAATAATAATAATAATAATAATAATAATAATAATAATAATAATAATAATTCTGTTTCTATTTAATACAATTTTTAAATCCAAAGATTTCCCTGTAAAACTAATTTGAACAAATAAAATAATTCAGTTCTCACATTTGTTAGGCGTTGAAATTATCTAATTTTCTATTTATACAGTCCTATTTCCATGAGTCAAAAGATAAAGAGACAAAAATCCTGCAAGCTGTCATTTAATTCTCTGTGTAGGACAGCTGCAAGATCAAAACTAATATTGAAACTGAGAAACTGAACACGAACAAACTGGGCAACCATATATTTTTTTCTATTTTCTTTTCTTTTTTTTTTTTTTCTGACACGTAAATCCAAATTAAACTGAACCAAACTTAACTGAAAAATTGATCTAAAACTAAAGAGTTTCTTTTCTTTTTTTTTCCCCTTCTCTCTCACTTTAAATTTGATTTCAGTTACATGTTATGAACATTCCAGGGCATTGAACTATAAAGTCAATCTTTACAATTTTTCAGGTTTAAATTTCACGAGCGTCTGAAATGCCGACACTTTTCCGTTTATACAGCGTGGACACAACCATGGTATTTTCAACAATCTTTTCTCGAGACCAATCACACGAAAAGGTCACTGAGACAGTATAAATGAAAAGAATTTTTCGACTTGCAGTCCTGAAAAGGTTCTGAAGAAAAACGTAGACTGTCCTAACTGACATGCAAATTGGTGACAAAATAAATAAACAAATCGAAGAATCAGAAAATATATATCAATACCATTCATTTTTGTCACGGTTAATTAAAAGAAATGTTTCCTACTGATCAAAATGCTTTCAACAGAACATAATCTTTAAAAAGAACGCCAATAAACACCAACAGCGCCTTGATTTTTTTTTTTCCACAAACCTCAAAGCAAACAGAAATCAGCCAAGCAGTCTCGTCTCTCTCTCTCTCTCTCTCTCTCTCTCACTCACTCACCGACAGACTTTGGTTCCAGCCGCACATAGAGCCGTCTGATTTCTCCACCGAGTGCGCTTGTGTGCGCGTGTGTGTATGTGCGACAGAAAGAGAGTGTGTTCGTGGGACAGGTGCAGATCACCCTCGTTCCCTCTCTTGTCCAGCCGCTAGTCCAGATGGCGACTGTGTTCTCCTCTGAGTGTCTCGAGTTTGACTAACTGCCTGAGCATGTTTCTTTCTGACTTGTTGAAGTCCTCCTTGATAGCTCCTCCTTTTTCCTCCACCCTTACTCCCTCCCTCCTTACTTCCCTCTGTCTGTCTCTACTCCCTCTTTCACTCACTATTTCTCCACTCTCCAAGGTCATATCACATGCATCACATAGACAGGAAAAATACTCGAGATTTGATATAATCCATTCACTCATTCTCAGTAAAAGTAAAGGAATGTCTTGGTCATATCTCCTGAGGTAGGTGAAATCAAGCAGCAGACACAAAGCCAATGAGAGATGGTCTTGTTTAAAAAGAGGAGAGGAGGAGGAGGAGGAGGAGGAGGGAGGTGTTGATCCCTCTTCCTCTGGCTCTCTTCCTGAGAAGGAAGGACATCCTGCGCCAGTGACTCAATAACCTGTTGCTGTTTACTAAGAGCGGAACTGCAGATTGATGGCTGTGTTTCTTCTCACACCTCCTCCTCCTCCTCCTCTTGCTGTTCCACAGCTTCTGGAATCTCTCTGATATCCCCTAGAGGGTGCTACATTCTGCCTCTTCGACACCCATCCAGTTTTATCAGAATGGAGATGGTCATGAGGTCCATAATCATAAAAGGGAACGATGCAACACTCTCCCTAAATGAAGTGATTGAAGTGAAGCTTTGTACACAAGCCTAACCATGGCTTCAGATGAAAGAGCTCAGATTTGTTTGAAAAAAAAAAATCTGAGCAAAGTCCAAACAGCAGACAGAAAGGATCTCTGGTGGCCTGCGACTAGAAGACGGTCCCAAAGCTGTGCATGCTTTTTTGTTTAAAAGGAAAAAAAACAAACTGGAAATCCCCTAGACTCCTCTTCCATCTATCCATCTGTGGGAGGGATAGCAGCGAGTAAGTAGAAGAAGAGGAGAAAACTGGCCTGGTTTGCAGCAAGAGAATGGGAGACAGTTGGGCCTTGAACAAACTTAGATCCCAATACACACATACACAAGAACCCACCCAAGCTCTGCTGGTGACAAAGATCTGACCACATCATTCGCTCGTTCTCTGCCTCCTACTTCCTGGCAGCGGACGACCCATATGATCGAGGCCCTGCAGGCCCGTCTCTTCCTCCAGCCTCGACCCGAATCTGGCCTCCAGCTGGGCCCTGACTCAATAACAAGCCGCAGAGGAGAAACAACAACAAAGCTCTGAGATTTTTTGAGCGAGAAACAAGCGCTTCCTTTTGAAATTGCCATGTGGTCTGGACTCAGCGACTGGGAACAATCTGGCAAGGAGTGGCATTTGCGTTTTCCACCATTATCGTCATCACCAACTCCTACCGCCATTTGGTATACCTTTCTCTCTCTCTCTCTCTCTCTCTTTTTGCCCATGTCATAAAGGAAAGAGTAGGCTGGGGGTGAGGGAGGGGTCTCTCAGCTCTGAAGTCAAATTCAAATGGAGGCTTTTTTGGTTTCTGTAGTGGGTTTTAATGTGGCCTACATGCCTGTGAGGGAAGAAAGGAGCCAAACAAAAGCGACAGAAGGACTTCCAGCGGCTTTGTTAGTTTTGCAGAGGGTCGCTATCAAACCCACTGCTGGGCTTTGGCTGTAAGGCTCCACGCACAGGTGAGAGAGTGAAAAAGAGACACATTGAAGTGATGGATTGGTGTGTCAGCTATCAGTACAATCTATTTGCCAGTGGGCATTTTCGAGGCAAACCACATCCCATCTGTGTCTTCTGATCTTCATTAAAAAAAAAAAAGTGCTCATTTGATTTTTTTCATTCAAATACCTCAACTGGATTATTTGCATGTATATTTAAAACCGACCTCCCTGTAAGCAAACAGTCCCCAACGCACCCAGACCACACACCCTTCCTTTTCCAAACGCATTTACAACTGTACGTTATCTCAAAGAGGATTTTTTGCTAAGATGTTTTCGAACAGATGTGTCGGGCCACTCAAGTTTAAGACGCTTCCGTTCCCCATATTAGCCCAGGATGAGTTTGGAGGTGGTGGATCTGGAACAGGGGGTGTTTAAATCCAACCTGAATTTCCCTGTGTGTGTGTTCGTGAGTGGATAAGTGGGGGGAAATGGCCATTGTTCTGGGGAAGTTAATCCACAATGGTAGCGTAATGTCTGTGTACGTTTAGCTTCACACATGCCTTGTGTGAGGACAGCTACCCCCTGAAACCCAACCCCCCACTTTCTGTCATCATTTGGAGGACTAAAGCCCCAGCCTTGATGATAATCCTGCCAATCCATGCCCGCCATCTGGGGACACTGTCCAGGTCAGCGATGGACCTGACATATGCTTGTTTTGTCCAGTTTTCTTCTCTCGTTCAGTTCTCTTGCTGGTGTGCTACACCTAATCCAGTCACTTTTACTCATATCTTCTCGATACATGATCTTTAGATGTTTATACAATGTATGTTGCACATGTTCTTGAAGGGAATTGCTGTCCATCTTGTACATTTTAGTCAAACCATAACCCTTTTAAGAAGAAGCCATGGCCTAATGGTTAGAGAAGCAGCTTTGGGACCAAAAGGTTGCTGGTTCAATTCCCTGGACCAGCAGGACTGGCTGAAGTGCCCTTGAGTAAGGCACCTAACCCCCAACTGCTCCAGCAAGAGTGGTGGCGTACCTTGTGTCTGACTAGCCAAAGAAAAGCTGATAACGTGGTCATCAGTTTGGTCGGTGCCTGACCGAAGCGATAACCCTTTGGTATTACGGTCATTTTGTCGCAAAAGTTGATGTTCCTTGACTTTTCCTCAAGACTAAACATGATGCTGAACTACCAAGCACAAGAGAGGCGCTTCTTACAAATACTGTACGTTCTATACTTATCTTATCCTCGCGTTTCAATCATGTGATTTTTCTGTTTTGGTTGCACGGTGTGAGTGACGTGAAAGATGGCTAATTTTTTCTTTTGATAATGAAAGCACTACTTGCTGCTGAGATAAACTTCTCAGTAGTAGCTCGCTAACGTAGCTACGAGGCAACATAACCAGGAGGAACTGTTACATTTAGTCAAACGTATTAGGGCAGTTGATTAGTATAATTATTATAAATAAAAATTAACCTTCCTTCCCTTATTTGGACCTCAAAATGGCTGCAATTATAGGCCATGATATCACGTAAGCCACAAAAAAGCATGATTGAATGAAAGATACAGCCCAGACCGAATAATATAAGGACTCCACTCATTAGCTTTATCATCACAGAGGAAATCTAAAATTAGAGGCTGATGCACTGTTTTGTCAGAAGATGGGCCTTGACGCAGCAGCTCCCAATAAGCCATTTCCTGATCCAGTAAACAGACCGGAGTATGCGGTTAGACACTCAAACTTTAGTGTACAGGGGTTCAGAACAGTCACTCTGCGTGTAAAATGAACACAAGGAACATAAGTGCTACCTGACATCTGTGTCAAACCAGTTTGCTATATGCTGCATATATCTTTATGCTAAAAGTAACCAAGTGTACCTTTAGATCCTGTTTCTTCATGGTTCATAAGACACATAATTGAACCTACTTTTTTTTTTGTATTTTGGAAAATAGCCTCCTTTTATTTACATTATCCTGTATTATATCACTTGTCCAGGGTGTACCCTGCCTCTCACCCACAGTCAGCTGAGATAGGCTCCAGCTCGCCTGCGACCCTGTAGAACAGGATAAGCAGCTACAGATAATGGATGGATGGATGGATGGATGGATATATTATATTATATCATGCAAACCTTGAAATCGTGCCTTCATAAAATAATAAGTGCCCCCAAGATCCTACTGCACTGTCAGAAATAAGGGTACAGTAGGAGTCCATTTCCGTCCCCCAAGGTCCTATTTACACTAACGTAATGAACCCTGGACCTCAAGGTGTACCTTTTGAGGGCCAAAAAGGTTCATATATGCTCCCAAGTACCTTAGAAGTTACAAACCACTGGATTTAAATGTATTTTATTTTCTGAGAGTGTATACTTGGGTCCTGAAGAAGCCGCAGAGCACAATATGAAATTTAATATGGATTTAATTAGTCATCTGGATCCTCGAAAAGGGTATGAACTGGACCTTTCTTTGCTGGTGGAGTGGTCCTGATATCTTTTGTAGCTAAGATATATATATTCGGTATCTTTCACCTGGAAATGTGGATATACAGTAGTGTACCGTATCTTTAATTTAGAGTAAAGCCTTGGGCACATGTAAAAGATGCAGAAGGTGGGAACATAAGTGGACCAGTGACAGGGAATGGCTGCTATTATTATTATTATATTTATTTATTTATTTTTTAACGACAGGGTACTTTTTTGTAGCATTCATGGCCATGTGAGTTTTGCAAGGGTATCTCACACACACACACACGCACACACAGTCGATAATACACTAGATAGCACTGCCTTACCAAAGTGCTGGGTCTCTCTCTCTCACACACACACACACACACACACATTTCCAGCTCAATAGGGAAACGCTGATGTTTTGGGTTTTTTTTACCAAATGTAATGAAGTTGAA
>JAOBAM010000016.1:6121901-6135269 GCA_025212355.1 Notarius kessleri
TTAGATACAAAAAAAAAAAAAAAACGTTTATTTGGATTAAAAACTCCAGATTGCATTAATATGCAAATTAGAAACGCCTCTTGGTAAACCTTGGCTGCATTTCCATATTAAAGCTAACACGCTTTGCATTTTGTGACGTCATATCATATAAATCAACACTAGTTCAGATTTTCAGATCTTTTTCGATCTTCTTACGATGAGAACACTGCAAAGTGAATGCTGTGAATAGCAGTGGTGAAGTGTGACTATTAGAGCTGGGACTTGAGCTCAGCCAAACCTTAGCCGAGACACAAAAAAAAAAAGCAACAGGGCAAAGGATTTTGTAAGGGATTAGCGGCAGGCTGCCAGGTCGCTCCATTGTGTGTAGCTGTCTATGTTGATTTTTAAAGTAACCAAGTAAATTACACCGGGAAATGAGTACTTAAGTCTGAGTGAAAAAAAAAAAAAAAAATACAGTAGCGAGCGTGCAGCGTGGAAGAGTCTGGGAGACAGAAATCTTAGTTTCTCGGTCGTTAGCCTGTGTCTGCTACTTGCTCTCGATAAATAGCACTGACTTGACCGCTTTATTAGCATTCGTTAACACTACTGATGAACGCTACACCGGCTGGAAGGCGACTTCACCGCTGTGCTGATGGCGCCGACTCGCAGTTAAGCTAGCGTTGGAATTTGAGAAGGCCGAGGGTGATGCATTTTTGGTCCCTCCTACTATAAATCAAAATCTGATTGGTTAAATTCATCCGTCACTTCCTACATAAACATACACCACCATGGCTTTCTGTCCCGGCAATGAAGTCCTAACCAATGAGTGAGCAGCTCTAAACTCTTCCCAGCCTAGACACAACAAACAAAATAATCTCATTGGATAACTCTAATGTTTTCAGGACAATAACCCTTTCATTTCAGATCGAAAATGAGGCCAAATTAGAATTCGAAGAGAATAATTATAATGAAATTATGAAAGAATGAAAATATAACGTGAAATGCTGATATGTTTGGGCCTTCTTTGAAAGCCAAGAAGGGCCCTGACGGTTCTCCTCTGGTGAATAGTTTTCCGTGAGTTTCTTTCTCAAATGCTGGGCTCGACTGGACACGAAGCTGGAGGCTGAAGGATACAGTGTGCGTGTGTGTGGTTTTTTTTTTTCCCCTCATGGCCAGATGGTCAAGTCAAATGGCAGGCCTCGCTTTAATATAGCTGTACGTCCATATTCAGCTGGAAATCTCTCATGAATAATGAAAAATTGAAGTGGATACTAGGCGTGAGACGGGAATACACCCTGGCTGGGATGCTAATCCCTTACAAGGCACCATGCCCACGCTCTCATTCACACCTAGAAGTAATTCCGAAATCGCCGATCCACCTTCCTTGATCAAAATTAAACACACAACCTGAATGCAAACCCCAAAACCTTCAGACAGGCTCCAGATTCCCCAACCGGATTTTCAAACCTGGAATTTGGGTCAGTCGTAAAAGCTCCGTGTGTGTGATCAGAAGATTGCGAGTTTAAATTCCAGGACTTCCAGAGACGGACACACCTTTCCCCAAGAGGTGAATTTTCATGAGAACATGGAACACACCGTCAAGACAAAACATATTTTACTTGGCTGCTTTGGTGAAAGCTTTCAGCTCGTGATGGGGTTACAGCAAATTTGAATCCTCTATAAAATGCCTCTGCTATCTGGGTGGGAAAGATGGATTCCTCTCTTCTCCCTCCAGGCAAAGCAACATTAGTCAACTCTGTGCATCTGTGAGCTCATGTATACAGAATAGAAGAGTCATCGGATGGGTGGGAATTGGATCTAAATAAATTAGCAAAGTAATTTGGGTAAAAAAAAAAATAAAAAAAAAAACGTAATGTGTTTTCTGGAAAGGAAGCCACAGCTGTAATGTTACAATCAGTAACTGATTAGCATGTTCATGGTCAACCCGAACAGGCTGAGTAAATAAAAAGTACCGGTATGTCATGATTCGGCCTGGAGTTTACACACATCTCCAGGGGTTTTCGCAGCGTAATCTTTTCTCGACGTACATTCGATTATTTGAGATCAACAGCAGTTGATGGATCCTGACGAAATCTGTTTGGAAGAACTAATTGCTTACATCATGACTGTTTGTAAACAACAAAATGATAAATCATCATATTTTGGCTGGTGGAGTGGGAAGGAACTTTCAGCATCTGCAGCGAATTGTCTTCAACGGGAAATGTTTATATGCAGTCAAACTGAAGCAAACGGAAAAATCGCAGAGCTTGGCTTTAAGCTGAAGAGTTTAGGATCTTTCACATTTTCACAATCAACTTTCCCACGCAGGGAACCACGTCTTACACATGACATCTCACCATTGACTGTACTTACGACCTCTGTCTGAAGTCGTAACCTTGACAGTAAACAGCCCAGGAAAGTTCCGGGTGTGAAATAAACGAGCGATGATGAAGTGTGGACTACTTGGGGAAAAATTCCTTTCATTTTTATTCACCGTAAATCGGAGGGATGAGCTTGTTGACAGAGACTAACTGGGATTTTTTGTAACGAGGGATCGCTATTTCACAATGGCATGTACCAAAGCCAGATGGATTGTGGTTTGTGTGTTTGGGCGGGAGGCGAGACTGGTCGGGGTGGGGGGTGGAAAGGAAAGGAAAGGATGTATGGATGGCGACAGACAGAGGGAGAAAGAGGATGGTTACAGCGGTTGGCTTGTTGTGCTGATCTGGTTTCTTAATACTATTCTTGCTCCTGGAATGCAGGCGTGGGGGTTGAAGAACCCAATCTTGCTGATCCGGCTGTGTATTCTGGTGAAAGCTTCTCCCAATGGGTAATTACCTCGAGCAGAGCTCTGAGCACGTCGGAACGCGCACCTGCAAGACCCAAACAATCGAGGTGCACCAGGAGGAAGGACTTTTGCGCAATCTGTTTGCGCTCTGGCCGCTCTCAGTGCTCGAGGGTGTGGTGCGAGTGTGATCATTCCCGTGGTCAGTCAAGATATTTTCTCTCTTCTTGTCAACGCCCTGGTACACAACGTCTCCCCTTTACACACTCGCAACTCTGGTCTACTGTCTCGGGGTTTGCAAAGTCTGCATTCTACCCACACACAGCTTGACCACATCTAAGACGAGTTCGTTCGAGTGGTAGGCCCCGTGGACACACGCATACATGCCAAATCTTAAGTGTGTAATCACGCAGGCTGAGACACACATTGCGAGGCATGCTTAAAAGCACTATTATATTTGAATGTTTGGAAGAAAACACACACACACACATGCTCAACAAGTCAGGCTTGCATTTGAATACGTGCACAAAGAAACCACACAAAAAACATACAACGCACAAAAGAACCACACATGCGAGATTTCTACAGCGCTAAGCCGACGTGTTCCGTCTCTGGAAAGCCACAGGCTTCCTTTGTTGCGGCAGCATGTTTGAAAAATCGCTGCAGGGAATCCAAATGGGTTTTTACCACTTTGCTGCTTCGCACTGGCAATGCGTCTTCACATAACCGCCAAGCCACCAATTTCACAGAAATCCAACCACCAGCACACAAAAATATGCATGTCTGGGTTTACAAAAACGGGATTATTTTTTTTTTGCCCCCTTGTTCACATATTTCAGCTCCACGAAAACCTCAAACAGGTGCTGTGAGCTGTGACAGAAAGTCCCGATTATTTTCATCATTTCCTAAAATGAATTCATTTTTGTGTGCTTGCGGCTGGACACTGGAGGCGATGCTTGCCTCACAGGGTCAGGCTGGATTTTATCACCGCAGGCGTTATTTCAAACCCCGAGGCAGCCTCCTCCCTCGCTGCAGCCTTACAGAATCATAAATCTGCTGGAGGTTCGATCCTCCCTCTCTTTGTATCTTCTTCTCTATCTCTCCCTCTCCGGTGCTATCTCTATGACCACTGGGCTGTTGGATGGTTGTGTCAAGAACACCTGTGCCACTGAAAAAAATATGCCGTGTGCTTTCTTCTAAGGGAGTAAAGCATGATGAAAATCTTTATATAAAAAAAAAAAAGTCCCTTCTGTTGTCATGAAGAATTTCTGGTGTCTAGACATATTTATCTTTGGGACTTGCACCATTCAAACTCTATAAGCATTATGCAAATAAAGCAATAGACACCCAATAATCCCCAAGACGCCTGAGAGTCAAGTAGCTTGATCTATCTGACCCATCAAGTTCAAGCCACCTTGCGCGGAAACATTTTCTCGGCTGTTTTCCAAGGCACTGTTTTGATTCTGCCATTTCCCACAGTGTCAGATCGGCCTTTAACTTCAATAGCTATGACAGGCATGTCATAAAACACCAGATATCATCACTTGACTAAATAGGGAAGGGAAAAAAAAAAAAGAAAAAAGTCTTATTCTTGGCCAGACGGACGATTTCTGTTTTTGGTCATGAATGTAGAGGCAGCTTGCTGGTCAACCTTTGCCAAAGACACTTTATAAACCATGTGGCCTTCTTAAATGTGAGAGGGAAGAAAAAAAAAGTGCAGGAAATGGTGCAAGTGTACTGTAGAACAGAAACAAAAGAGACTTTATGTCAGGAGAAAAATCGGAGAACCAAATCTATTTTTTTCTTTGCATAGGTTGTATGATTAGGGGCAAGTTAGAACAACCCTTGAAGGACTATGATCCAGTCGTCCACTTTCCATTCCAACATCAGGCTTTTGCGGAGCTGACACGATTTACGACCTCCAGCACCTGAGATGGCTCAACTGCGCCATAATTCAAGGTGCTTTAAGTCTACTGCCTACCAAAAACTTCTTTGGCCCAGACAAGAAGTGCTAGACCTGCTTCCTGAAGAACATTCTTCAAAACGTATATGTGCTCTTCCATGGCAAAGCAATTAGTATAACGACTCGGCTTGATGAAAAGGATGGTGTCGATGTAAGGTTTAGCCAGACGGGGTCTTGGAGTCATTTTAGATAAGCCAACACAGAGTCAAGGTACTTCCTTAGACCTACACACACACACACACACACACACACACACACTTATTATACCATCCATCATCCTGGCTTGATCAAATCCCCTTGTAGGCTGTCACTGGGCCAGACAGACAGACTGGACTAGCGAAGCTCCTCATGACAGGCACATTGTGTGTTCTAATGTGGGTGGGAGGGTTAGAGGTAATGGCGAGTGCTCAAGAGATGAGATTGGAGATTCCGCAGCAGATCACGCGGCTGTGGAAAGGCAGGAATGTCTGGTTCAAAGCTACAGATCAAGATCTCTATAATACTGACCTTGTGCCATTACCTCAAGATTATGACAGAGAAGAAGAGTAGGACAAAGGTTCAGAAGTACTGTCTGAACATCATCTGTTCCTGTTTAGTGCCCCAAATTCACAGCATGGCCAAAAGTATGTAGACACCTGACCGACTATCCCATTCCTGACTTGATCCCCTTTTGCGGTTATAATAAGCTCCATTCTTCTGGGAAGGCTTTCCACAAGATTTTGTCGCATGGCTATGGGGATTTTTGTCCGTTCAGCCACAAGAGCATTAGTGAGGCCAGGCACTGATGGAGGCCTGGGGTGCAGTCTGCATTCCAACTCCTCCCAAAGGAGTTCAGTGGAGTTGAGGTCAAGGATCTGTTCAGGCCACTCGAGTTCATCCACGCCAACCTGAGCTACACATGGACCTTGCACTGTGCACAAAAGCATAGTTGTACTGGAACATGTCTGGGCTCCATAGTTGAAGTGAAAGGAAATTTTAATATGCTACAACTACAGCATACAAGGCAGGGGCAGGTAGTGGTTAGCACCATTGCCTCACAGCAAGAAGGTTCTGGGTTCAAGCCCAGCAACCGATGGGGGGGGCCTTTCTGTGTAGAGTTTGCATGTTCTCCCCGTGTCTGCATGGGTTTGGTACAGTCCAAAGACATGCAGTTAGGTTAACTAGCTACTGTAAATTGTCCATAGGCATGAATGGTTGTTTCCCAAGTCCAGAAATGGGAGGGTTGTGGCATAAAACTATGCTCCAATTAATATGACATGGGGATCAATACGGTCCACATGGACCACGACCTCGCAACAGTGTTGGACAAGGAAGAAGAAGAAGCCTTTGTCACATGCACACTCAAGCACAGTGAAATTCATCCTCTGCATTCAACCCATCTGAAGCAGTGAACACACGCATACCCAGAACAGTGGGCAACTCCAGCCACCGCCCAGGCGCCTTGCTCAAGGGCACTTCAGCCCAAGGCCGCCCCATGTTAACCTAACCTGCAAGTCTCTGGACTGTGGGGGAAACCCAGCAGACACAGGGAGAACATGCAAACTCCACACAGAAAGACCCTTGTCAGCCACTGGACTTGAACCCAGAACCTTCTTGCCGTGAGGCGACAGCGCCAACCACTACACCACCGTGCCGCCCACAAGATGATGACGCATACAGAGATGTTTCAGACAATCCTATGCTTTTATCTTTGTGGCACCAACTTGCAGATGAAACACGTATGGGATGGGTGTGATGTTCAGGTGTCCACATATGTTGGACCATGTCGTGTATCTGCATTTGGATGTAAAACAAAAATGTTGAAATATCAACACTGTCGGCACGGCATGTGAACTGTCAAACTCTAAATTAGAGGATTCTTTTGAGATCCTGCACAGTTATATATATATATATTTTTAACATATTTGGTTGACTTTATGTCCCAAAATAGAAAAACTTCAACCCAAATTAAACCATCACAACATTGGGAGGGGACGGGAAGGAAGGGAACCATCACAACATGGGGGAGGGAACCGTGGCCTCATGGTCAGAGAAGCAGTTTTGAGACCAAAAGGTCGCCGGTTCAATTCCCGAGACCAGCAAGAATGGCTCAAGGCACCTAACTCCAGGCTGCTCTGGGTATTTCGTACATCGCTCTGGATAAATGCGTCTGCAAAATGCCATTAATGTAACCCTGACCAGGTGGTTACTAAGGATGAATTCACGACTGCTTGTAAATGCATTCCGTGAACTTGTTGCTCTGCAAGCTTTGTATCTGATCACTTGCTCATGCCTACGAGAGTTAAAAAATATAACTCTCTGTATTTGTTCAAAGATCTAATCTTATCTGTTCAATCCAAACAATGTATTCGTATAAGGTTACATCCACAGACACTCAAGTTTCGTCCAGATTCTTCCAGCTTTGCTCAATAATGAGCTTATTACTCCATGCCACTTCCTATTAATGTTAAACACAAGAATACAGATTCATTATTGTGCCTGTGCGCGCGCCCAGGTGGAATTGCTGACCACACAGAACCATCTTTGAGAAATCGACCGCAGACACATTTCCCCCTTTTTCCCCTTCAAACAGTACTTTTCTTCATGCCTGTGGAATCCGACTTATTCTGAAGAACCAAAATTATTTCTGACTAATTGTTAACAAATGGCCAAAACCTGGGGGCGGAGGTAGCGTTTTGGCTCCGAGCTTCTCGATACATTAGCTTTATTGAGAAGAAGAAGAAAAAAAAAAAAATTGGAAGACATCCATCTTGTGTTCCGTTAATTAGCTTTGTAAATGGGCCAGCGTGTGGACTGGCTGTGTCCTCGTGTTATTTTAACTCCGTGAATGGTGTCAGAGTCGTGGCTGGGTGAAGTTTTAAACATTTCCTCAATGGCTTTGGAGGGTGAAGGTCTACAGTGACTTGTAAATGAGACAATACGAGGGAAAAAATAAATAAATAAATAAATAAATAATGAAACATCATAAGCCAACATTTTTTATATACTGTATATTCTAAAATTGTAATAGTCTCTGACCTTTTCTTCTTAAACGCACGTTTTTGTTCGATAGATCATCATGTAATACCTACTCAAGGTGTCGTTCAACATCAGGAATTCTTTCAAAGAAAACTTTGCAAAGACCTCTCGAGTCATGTCGACAGCAGCGTAATATGAGATGCACTGTGTGTGTGGGTTTTTTGTTTTTTTTCCCTCTCTCTTGCATTTACCAATGCGATGAACAAATTTTGTAAGATGCTATAAATCCCTGGACATTTTTAACATTTTGCATCCAGTCTTTTTTTAAAGAATTCAATAGACCTGCCCTTATGGCTTGGACATTTTCTGGACAAAACACACTGCGGTTTGAACATACCATCTGTCTGCTATTCTAGTAAATCCACATTTGATGTCTGGAACTTTCTCTCTTTTCCTCCTACAGTCCAAAAACCCGTCCATGTTTGCATAATTATCACTTGGCGTCTACGTATACTGTAGGTAATTTACCTCAGTACCGAGCTTAAATTTGATTAGATGTCGGCTTGCAGCCAGTATGCAGTAATGGTGCAGGTTCTCAATTCAGACCGATTTAATATTATTGACTTTTTGATGTTGACTTTTTTTATTTGGCTACCTTTGGGCTTTGAAACTCTCGTCATGGTTGCAGATCAACACATATGAAGTAAAATGATATTTTTCAAATCTAATGCTGAACTTGTCCTGCGTTTGTAACTCGTACTTCCTCACCTCCGACCAGGAAAAGAAAAAAAAAAGAACCTTCCTCAAACGTTCCCTCAACTTGGAATTCCTACTCAATAACTTGCGATGGTCTAACTGTAAACAAAGCGACACTTCTTACCTGTAAATGAGTTATGCGTAGATGTATTTATTCTATCCACATTCACAAGATATGAGCAATAGCACGTTCTGACTGGCTGCTCTACTACTAGGATATCAGCTCATATACCGTGAGTAGACAACAACAAAATGGCGGAGCGTATTGCTGAACCGACTCTACTAGAAAACAAAAAACCCCAAAATATGGAATGAAAATATTTGATGGTAAGAACGCATCTTTTTTCAAGAATTATTATAGCATTTTTCACAAATCGCTCCTGTCATTTCGCCGGTTTGTTTACATTCTAAACGGAAATTATTTTGTCGGACGTTTCGGATAAAGTTTTTATTGATTGAATTTGCAAAAAAATAAAAAATCAAAATGCTCCGTTTCTCAAAATCCGGTGAACGTGGAAATAATAAGAGTTATTCCACTCACTCAATCTCGTCGTATGTGATATTCACTCGGTGCTAGGTGCCTCGCCAGCTATCAGCTCATGTACGACTTGATTCCTTGGAATAACTTAAATACGCGCTAGTATTTGCATTAGATCAACATCAATCGATAGAACACTGAGTTTGCTGTTTTGACAAGAAAATATACAGTATACGAAGCATCACTTAGCTGGCTAGATCGTTTCTAATGAAAGATGAACATCGAGGCGACCATGTTTTATCCCCCCCCCACCACTTTGTAGCGCAAATGCACGGAGGTCAAAAATGACATCATTAATCCGAGCTCCAATTTCTGAGGCAAGTAGAACGTGGAATTATTCACGCCGTAACACACTTGGGTCACAACCGAACTTTGACACAAATTTTAGAAGACGCCTCTTCGTAGAAAATGATTTTTAAAAAATCAAAACTAAATTTAACTCTGGTATATTTGTGACAAAGTGTATACCACGGGGAAGCCATGGTCGAAAGGTTAGAGAAGCAAAAGGAACCAAAAGGTCGCCGGTTTGATTCCCTGGACCAGCAGGAATGGCCAAAGTGCTCTTGAACAAGGCACCTAACCTGCAACTGCTCCGAGTATGTTGTACGTCACTCTGGATAAGAGCGTCTGCTAAATGTCTGTAATGTAATGTAACGTAAACCATCCTGGCTGAGGCTGATGTACAGCTAGATTTAACCAGGATTCCAAACATTAAAATGAAGTCCTTGTATTCAGTTCACAATACGTTCTGAAAAAACAGTATTCACAAGCAGCAAGAGTCAGTCGCTCTGAATTTTAAAATCAGGAATATTTTCCTAATACGTTACAGTTTGAAGAAATTAATACCATCATCACTGTAGGTTAATTATGCGGACGCGCACACTCCCCCTTTGGGTGCAGTTAGTCATGGATTCACATTCTTTTTAAGTGAATTTTCCTCTGCTATAATCTAATTTGAGGTAACATGAGTGTTTGTGCACATGTTCGAGCTCATGTGTTTCCGTCAAACCGAATATTAGCGAATGATGGATCGGTGCGGTGAATAATGGGACGGTGAGTGGATAGAACCTCACACAGCCAAGCTTTTCCTTGTAGTGCTCCAGCTTTTTACACGCCCTCGGAGGAAAACCTGCCACATGGATGGTTTACTTTGTAGCGCAACGCGGCTGAACGTTTGGTCAGGAACTGTTGATTCGTTCTCTGTAACAGCAGCTCTGACAGTAGTGCTGACTGCAGGGCAAATCACAGGTTTATAATAATAATAATAATAAAAATAATATCAGTGCTCCCGTATGGTTCTGTAGCGACGGCTCAAAACAGGGACTTGAAACGTTAAACGTGTTCGTTTCGCATTTTTTGGAAAGAGTCTCCAGTGTCAGTTTTCCAGCAGACGAGTTTAAGTTTTTGCACGGAGTGACTGTTTATAGCCGCGAGAATGGAAGTAATACCAGGAACAACATTAAATGAACAAAAACAACTTGCCAGTGTTGTAGTCGAGTCACTAAACCTCGAGTCTGAGAACAAGACTCCAACCGCACCATTTGACGGTGGCTGTTTCAGCGCCATTAACGTTAGTTAGTTCCTGAACATGGCGTATGAACAGGTGAACGTGCTTCTCTTTATCAGGGAGTGTGAAGTATTCTGTCAGAGAAGGTGTGTTTATTAATCCAAGTGACGATGGGTAAACAATCCATAGGCAAAATCGTAAAACAGGCAAAAGGTCGAGCAAGACACAAACAGGCTATCGTAGACTTGACAGAATAAAAGACGAGAAACGGGAAGTCAGGAAACCAAACAAGGAACTAAGGCTTGGTAATGTGTCAGCAACGCAACTCAATACTTCGCAAACTGAGTGCTTTTTCACATCGGTGCACTGATTGCGCCTTAACCCTGTACAGGTGCGAGTTGTTTACGGCGTGCGCGCTGTCCGGAACGCGTCCGAGAGTCTATCTGATGGACGTGCCAAGGCGCTCAGGTGTGATACTTTTGCACGAAATTAGTGCAAAATTAATGTAGATATAAATATCTTATGCCAAATTATTATGGCATGTTACAAAAAAAAAAAAACCAAACAAACCAAGTCCTCATGTCCAATTTACAAGTCTGAATGCAGTTAATGCACGAGTCCGAGTCATCAATGCTCAAATCCAAGTCACGAGTCAGAGTCGAGTCCAAGTCCTGGATTCGAGTACTACAAGCTTGCAACTTGCTGTTGGCTAAAAAGAATAAAGCACGTGCTGCGAGAATTAATGAATAACTCTGGCTAACTTTGTTTCATGTCAACCAACCTGTCGTTGATTATTTTCCTCTAACAGCACACCCCTAAGGTGTTTTTCCCCCCATAACTTATCTGTACATTATTCAATTACATTCCTGTAAATCAATTCCTCAAGTCTAGCCTCGAATTTCTCATAGCCTGTAGTTTCTTGATGCACAAACACGTCAGTGTAACAGTGAAACTTTAATAAAGAGAAACATCCCTCATGTTAACCATGCAGTAAGGTCAAAGTTACGCATCCCTGTGTGTGTGTAACTGATTATAGAAGAACAGAGCGTGCTTTGTGCATCTCTGTGCCATTCTAATACCGCAAAATGACGACAAGAATCCCTAGCTGTAGAGATCACAGGTCTACAGGGTTACACAAAGAGCAGCGGAGGGCGGTATCTGTCATCTGAGCGGATCAAACGTCAGCGGTGGTTTCATTTTGTTCCCAGTCCAGAGACTGGATCAGGCTCTCGCGTCGCTGAGTGAAAATATCCGTTCTTTTAACAGTAATTAATAGAACGTCACTGTGAAATGGCTTCGGAGCTGTGACTCGACTCCGTATGTTGACATGTTCGCTTTTGAAACAGGAAGTCAGAGTGACAGCGTGTTGAAGTGCTTGACAGCCAATAGCGCTTGAGATATGCCATGCTCCGACCCAATCTAAACAAACTTTGCTACGGTGGAGCAAGACGCGGCCCTGTGGGTGGGATAGCGAGCGTTTTAATGGAACAGCAGGAAGATGAGTACAGGATGAGTCATCATTAAAAAAATAATTCATGAAACAGAATTTCCAAAATGACTTTTGGGGATTTTTAGATGTACTATATCAGTACTGGTGTCCATAGGTGCTTTCGGAAAGTTTCAGAGGAACTTTTCCATGGAAGTTCTTCCATTTTTGTGTGTCTGTATTGTAGGAACTGATGATGATCACAGTTCAGAATGCCATTTCGAGGGAGTTTTAAGTTCCGTACAGTGGCCGAGAAATGCTGGGAAACAAAATTACATTCGCAAAAGACTTTTACCAAGAAGAGATGATAGATTAGTCATCCGGCAAGCCAGTGACTTGAAGCGATATTCCATGCCAGGCCTGCCGGTCGAGCATGGCCATCCCAAGCAGATCTGATGATAAACCAGTGTCACGTTCGAGGACTGTCTTTAGGGTTGTACGAGGCCGGCCAACTTTACGCCTCACCTCAGGTTCTCATAGGAGGACCTGAGCTGCTGGTTGATCATGGCAGAGTACGTGGCCACACAATGCCAGATGGTGCTTGGCAATTAATGATGATAGGCGCGGTAAGGAGCCATACAACCGATCGTTTGTCCAACGTTCATTCCAACTGATGTCAAAAACTTTGCGAAGCATATATGTGTAGGTGCCATCCAGAGACTTCTCTTGTGCTTTCGTAGTAAAGTACTTCCTGTGCAAAAAAATAGTCCCTGTCTATTATATATGTTTTTTGGATTAATATTACTGCTGCATTAATGTGTATATTGCATTTTACTGCTGTAGATATGTCAGGTTAAGCTAATTTTAATTATTTTACATACTGTTGGGGATGGTGCAGTGGTTAGCACTGCTGTAGTCACAGCAAGAAGGTTCTGGGTTTGAGCCTTGCGGCCGACTGAAGCCTTTCTGTGTGAAGTTTGCAGGTTGTCCTCATGTCTGTGTGTTTTCTCCAGCTGCTCTGTGGATTAGGTCAACTGGCTACTCTAAATTGTCCATAGGTAAGTGTGATTAATTGTTTGTCTCTGTGTTAGCCTTGTGAAAATCAGCTGAGATCGGCTCCAGCTTTCCCCATGACCCTGATGGATAAGCAGTATAGATAATGGATATTCTATAAGATCATATGTTTGTTGCATTGCTGTCCTGTGGGAACCATGTATTTCTAAAAAGTCAGTTTTTCATGGGTTCAGAAAAACAGCCCTCTTTTCATCTTTGTGACAATGCATTTTCAAGTTTCAAGTCAAGTCAAATTTATTTTTATGGCACTTTTAACAATAAACATTGCCGCAAAGCAGCTTTACAGAATTTAAATGACTCTAAACATGAGCTAATTTTATCCCTAATCTATCCCCAATGAGCACGCCTGTGGTGACGGTGGCAAGGAAAAACTCCCTCAGAC
>JAOBAM010000016.1:6164438-6174723 GCA_025212355.1 Notarius kessleri
AAAAAGAGAGAGAGAGACAGATAATTAAAAAGAGATATAGAGACAGCGACACAGAAAGAACACAAAGAGAGAGAGAGACAGAGAATTAAAAAGAGAGAGAGAGACAGCGACACAGAAAGAACACAAAAGAGACAGAGAGAGACAGAAAGAACACATAGAGAGAGAGAGAGAGAGAGAGAGAGAGAGCTCAAAGAGAGAGAGAGAGAGACAGAGATGGAACACAGAGAGAGACAGAAAATGCAAAGAGACAGAAAGAAACAGAGAGAGACAGAGAGAGAGAGAGAGAGAGAGAGAGAGAGTTAAAATCTGATATTAAATATGGTCATTAACAAAATGATAATATAGCATGAGCATATTTATGATTGTAGTGTGTGTGTGTGTGAGTGAGTGAGTGAGTGAGTGCTGTCTTACTGGCTCCACGTTGTAGGCCAGCAGAACATGTTTCAGGTCTGCAGAAAGCTCATACTTGATGGCCTTATACATTTCCTGCAAAGTGGACAAAAAAAGGAATGAGGGCAGCCTATAAATATGCATGAGCTTTCTTTTTAACCCCACCCACTAATCAAGAGTATCAAAACTAATCTACTCACTGAATGTATTTAATCCTGTCCACTGACAGAAAGTATTAAATTCCATCCACTGATCAGGGGTATTACACCCCACCCAGTGAGTTACAGAGATTATTAATCCCTTCTATATTTATCAAGGGTATCAAACCCTGCCCAGTGACAGACAGTATTAAACTCTGTCCTACTTATCAAGAATATTAAACCCTACACAGGGATGTGGGGTATTAACGAAGACTATTAAACCCCACTGATTGACAGAGAGTAGTAATCCCTTGCCTAGTTATCAAGGGTATTAAACCTTGCCTAACTGATCAAGGTTATTAAACACTGCCCTATGGATCAAGGGTATTAACCTTTCCCAGTGACAAGGAGGATTAAATCTTGTTCTGTGGATCAAGGGTATTAAACCCCACCCATTGACAGAGAGTATTAAACCCTTCCCTGGTTATCAAGGGTATTAAACCCTGCCCAACTGATCAAGGGTGTTAAACCCAACCCATTGACAGAGAGTATAAATTCCTTCCCTAGTTACTAAGGATATTAAACCCTGTCCAACAAATCAAATATATTAAACCCCATCCAGTGACAGATAGTATTAAACCCTGCCCTTACTGATCATGTGTATTAAACCCCACCCACTGCCTGGGAGAATTAAACCAGGCAAGGACTCAATCGTATTAAACCCCGGCCACTGGTTGATGCTATTTAATCCCACCCGTTGATCAAGGGTATTAAACTCCACCCACTAATAGAGTTTATAGTGTGTGTGTGTGAGTCCTGTTTAAAGAGGGCACACAATCAGATTTTGAGACAAAAAGAGAGAGACTCACAAACTTCCTGTTGGACACCAGCACTGTGCTCTCATTTTTCTCCACGTTCAACTTCAGCACATCACCTTCACGAGTGCGATACAGAATCTCCTCATCTGGAGACAGAGATGTTTTACAGTGGGTTACTATACCATGGATATTCTAAACACCCCAACACAAAGGGGTGTGTTCTGATCACTGAGCTCTTCTCTGATGCTTTACTTTGCTTTGTTTCCTCAATTGCCCACAATGCTGTTCAACTACCTGCCGATAGTGATTTAGCCCTCACTTCAACTCCACCTCAAGAGAGTGATGATGCAGCGGCGCTTTAGTCCTTTAGTCTGTCCTGCTCCTGGATCAGTTTCCAAAACATTAACTTTCACGCCAACACAGCTGTCAACACTATCAGGCTCACCATCTTGTAGATCACTAAGTGGTCGAGCCAAGTCCTTGCTGTAACTCTGTGTCCTGGAGCAGCAGTGCATTCTGGGACTTTGCGTCCAGTGTTTGCACCAGCATTTCCACGATTTCTACAGTGGGTTTTGCATTAATATGATGTTGAATGGTTGCTCTTTTGTTTTTAGGAGGTAACAGCGAGATCTAATAGTAAACTTAGTATGTTTGAGATTAAAATAAAAGTTGACTCCTATTACACACCATAAATGTGTTTCAGAGTGAAGCAGGTAGAATGCAATTTGATTTTTAAAATGTATTTATTTATTTATTTTAAACTCAGATTCTGGGTTTCAGGGTGACATAGTGGTATAGCGGTGAGCATTGTTGCCTCACAGCAAGAAGGTTCTGGGTTTGAGTCCAGTGGCCGATGGTGGTCTTTCTGTGCGGAGTTTGCATGTTCTCCCCGTGTCCGCATGGGTTTCCTTCGGGTGCTCCGGTTTCCCCCACAGTCCAAAGACATGCAGGTGAGGCTAACTGGTGACTCTAAATTAACCGTAGGTGTGAATGTGAGTGGTTGTTTGTCTCCGTGTCAGCCCTGCAATGACTTCGCAACTTGTCCAAGGTGTACCCCGCCTCTCACCCATAGCCTGCTGGGATAGGCTCCAGCTTGCCTGCGACCCTGCGCAGGATGAGCGGTTACGGATAACGGATGGATGCAGTTTGCCTTGGTAAATCTGCAGTTACTGCAAATTTCAAACACTCGAAGCTGGAGCAAGGCCGAGCCACAGAACTTTCACGTATAATAGAACAGATACTGCACCTAAACTTCTTACACAAAACTCACATGATCAATCACGACTTGTATACCAAAATTGAGTTACCACAATTTATGTTAGTTGCTTATGTGGTATTTGTAAGCGAGAAATTTGATACTTAAGTTCAGATACACCATCCTTTTGGAACACACTATATGGCCAAAACTTGCCCATGACACTTGCATGTGGTTCTTCCCTAAACTATTGGTGCAAATTATCTCGAATGTCTTTGTAAATTGTAGCATTCCAATTTCCCTTACCTGCACCAACTCCATATCGATGCTCTTGTTTTTTTTTTAAATGGGATATTCAACAAGGACGGTGATGCTCAAGGTGTCTAGATACTTTTGGCCGTGCTTTATCTTTTACAGTACTTTTCGGTTCACGAATTGGCTTCCCCAACACTGTGATTGACAGTAAATGCAACTCCAGCAGGTTTATCAAGGGTTCGCGGTACAGTCACAAGGTGGTACTCTGTTCGAGGAATGCTTAGAATCTTTTTTAGTAATGAAGATTAGCAGATCATAACCAGAACAACTTGGGGAAAAAAAAAAAAAACCCCAACAACCTGGGACATGGAACAGAAGATAGTTTGGGAATGTATATGTAGGTTGGTGAGGTCAAGGTCCCTTGAATGTTTTTATACGAGAGTGCAGACTGGATCAGGAATCCTTGTTGTTCTTAGATGAACTGATTTGCCAAGTTAAACTGGCCTCTAAGCCCTGCAACATTAACACAGGATCAGATCTACTGTGCAGCCACGTTGTTGCCATAGCACAGAGCTGAGGTAATTCCCGCCTGCTGACTTTCAGAGTTGCCCTCAACTGTTGGTCTAATTCTATTCTGAATACCCTTAGACACTTTCAAGGAATATTTCAGCTAGAGTTACCGCACACCCTAGATTTTCCCAAACTGATATTTCCATTTGTAAAGGAAGCTTTGTTTGGAATTGATTAAGATTAGGCCAGAGTTTGTATCGTTGGGAGAAAATGAGCTTTAACCAAGAAGAGGTGTTGGGCCTGGATCTCTGACACATCCTTCCCAGACCGTATGAAAAACCACCCTGGTAATAGAACACAGCCCATCAAGTACTTGCTGTGGGATTCCACCAAATTGATGGACCTGATGAAAACAGCAGTGTCCAAATCTAAGAATGGTGTAAGATCTCGGACTTATTCCTCCCTGGATCTCTGATTTATTCCTCCCAGAAGGTATGAAGAACCCAGAAACACAATGCAGCCCACCGAGTCTTCGCTGCGGCTTTCGCCAAATTGATGGATCTGATGAAACCAGTGACGTACAAATCTAAGAATGGTACAAATTCTCTCACCGACTTACTTTTTCCTATGAGGTAGAACCACTCATCAATGTATGAATAGAACACAGTCTTTACCATGACATCTGATTAAAACAATATAAATTCAATTTGGAAAACGGTTCAAGAATAACAGTGACCTTAGCCTGTGCCCTGGTTTTTTTTTTTTTTTTTGGAGATAAATAAATAAATCAAGTGACAGGTATGGGTATCTGATCATAGCCAGAAGACATATAGAGAGGAAAAACACAACTGCTGTTTGTATAACTCAGGAAAGTAAAAAAAAATAAGCATTCACTGAGTCACCGGACTGTACTGGAACCATGACAAAGGAAGCTATTGCTGTACTATTGATAAGAATGTGTGTGGGAATGGAACTGAACTGTTTAAAATTTATTACATCATGGCATCAGGAAGATGGAAACCTGTGTAGGACAGGTGACGAGTGCAGGAAGGTGGAAAAAGACGCAAGAGGACAGGAAAAAACAAGGTCCCGACTCCACCAGGAAGCGCATCACAGGTCCTGCAAGGCCAATGGCTTTAACAATCCAGACAGGATCAGCGTACATTCACAAACACACAAGTATCTCACAAATCTCAGTCAGCAATGAGAAATATGTATGAGGGGAAAGCATGGCTGACCTCTGTCTGACCCTGAACGGCCTTTGGGAACTGCAAGCCTCTGCACTGTCTGCTCCAGATACAATGAGCCAACAAGTGCATTACTCAGACAAGCAAGGGAACATGGGACATGCAAGGGAAATCCATGACCTGGCAGTAGGACAAGTGAAAATTTTGCTGCGATTTTTCTGTGAACAAGCATCTGACAAACTGGATCCAGACACCCACACACAGCTTTCACGAGCCACAATGAGAATTCTGGGTTCGACTAGAAATGTTGACTCCAAGCCAGAGATGCTAACTTGAAAGCAAGATGTCCGAGATTAACTCGTCTTTCATTTGGCTACTATGTCATTCGTTAAACTAAAATCAGAGGGTAAACTAAATCTCTAGATGCTGTGCTGTGGAAAATCGTAGATGATCTGTAAACAGTGCATCTTTTGCAGACACGTCACATCTTTAATTATACCCGTCAGGGAGACGAAAGAAGCAGGGGTGAACTAGCCTCAAGCTCAAAGGCATTCTAATCAGGGATTCCTCGTCTGCTGGGGAAAGCCTACATGGTGCCAGAGCTCCGGTACAAAACCCGTAATACCCAAGAAGCACATAAATCCTCTGACCATGCAGGCCTCCACCAGATGGATAGAGGCAACGAAAGAGATAAACATGGACAAGAGGTAAGCTGGGTTATTTATAAAAGGCAGCCACCAGAGAGCATGGCTTCCACTTAGACTGACACACCCTGGCTGTGTAAAAAAAAAAAAACACGCAGGCAAATATCCAATGCGGCAAGAGGAGGTTGCACCTTCCAAGAAATGCTGCTGTTATTCCACGAAGCAACCTCATTGCCTTTATAAAAAAAAAAAAACTTCCATCTCAGATTCAGGACGACAGGCATAAATCTGTCCAGCCAAAGCCAGAGCTCTGCCTGGAAGCAAGGAGCGCAGGTGGGGTTATCAGGGGGAGTTTCCCTTCGCAAAGAACTCTTCCACTTGGCTGGAAAAGCATTGTTCCACTTCATGGGAATGGAACTCCTTAAATGGGGTTAAGGGAGCACGGGTACTGGATTGGAATCATGGATGACATTGTATATTTGGTCCATTGAGACTTCTCCACAAATTCCAGCTCCTCCTGGGGGATCCACAGATGTTCCCAAAACAACTGTGAGATACAATCTCTGCAACGGGTCCTGGCGCTTCCATGGGTTCTCGGTCCAGTGGGAGCCAAGGAATTGAGCAGGGGCATCTTTATAAGGTGCTCAAACCACCTCAATTTGCTGAACTTGATTGGGAGCAGCAGCAGTTTTTCTTCAAGGCTCTCCTGCATAGCTGAGCTCGTCACCCAGAATTCTTAGATTAGATGTTATTCTCTGAAGAAAACATCTATCCAGGATTTTAACATGTATGTATCTCAGAGTCCCTCAGGGCCTACACATGAACATGCTGACCTGCAGCACTGAGCCGCCCATTGGGGCACGGTTATCATGAAAAACCAGGAAGTGGGATTAGTGGAAAAAGACAGCCTAAATCCGACAGCGTGGACTGAGTGGGTCTGGTCTCATTAACCCACTGAGCTCTCCAGTCTCGCTGATTCTCATCAGGGTGTAAAATAATCAGCGAATTCCCTGCGAGTCTATCTATTCTGTTATGTGAAGGTGTGCGCATTGCTTTTGTGCTACACGTTCTCAAAGCTTTATCCATTCAATCCAGTTCTTTACTGGACTTTGTCCCACTTGTTCCCGGCCATCTGGGACCTTTTTCTGGCAGCGTCTTTCAAATGTTGGACTTGGGTCGCTCCCCAACATACAAACCGAGAGTCGGATTTAATATTTAATTAGCGCGATTAAAAACATGTGTCGACAGCCTTGCTGTCAACACACTTTTGCTTTACGGTTGTTCTGGATGGGGGTGTGTTGTGGGGGTACCTGGTAATGTAGCTAAATTTCCATCTTTCAATATTTTGAATGGAGCGTGTTCCTGTTTTTACAAGGTAACGAAGGGCACTACTTGCGTCTGTACACAAGGACAGATACATTTCTGTCCGCCCTCTAGGAAACCAGAAGCGGGAAGCAGACACGGCATGTGGGAGGAGAGAGAGAGAGAGAGAGAACACGGAGTATTTTTTTCCTCCAATGAAACCATACGTCCTACCAATTTTGTGGTTCATTTCACAAATGACCTTCGATCTTTTGGCAACTGCCAAATGTGCCCTGGCATACAGTAAAACCATACACCGTACATCTGGAGACACAAACACGCACTGCACAAATTCAAGTAGGAACCGGAGGCGAAAAACTCCATAAAGAACCTCGAGCTGTGAAGAGGCTGAGCAGTACACGGGGCGACCCCGGTGAGTCCCCTCTTGTTCTCGAACCGGTGTTCTCGCTTATAGCAACTGACAGCACACGACTAGCTCCTCTCAGCTGCCGACCTCAATCCTGACCTCTATTTAACGCACAACAACCAGGAGTGCAGCGGCACATCCAGACTGTCAGCGCTGTTCTGTCGGGATATTGTTCGCAAGACAGATAAATGAAAAGAGGAATTAAATAAAAAAAAAAAAAAAAGGAAATAGTGTCTGAGTGGGAAAGAATGTAAGAGAGGAGGGAGGGAGAGAAAAGGAAAGAGCCGGTGTGGACGAAGAATGGAAAGCACATATGTTAGTCATTGTACAGGGTCGATCCCATGTGCAGTGGGCTACAGAGCGTACTTAACGGGCCGGCTCTGGAAAAGTATATTTTACAATTCATTGCTTCCTTCTTGCAAAATTAAAGGCCTCTTGTTAAAAACAGAACTTGTCAAACGAAAGCAGCTTTTATTACCGAGCAAACTCCCGGCTTCTTTCTAGGGCCCACTTCCCAATCAGCTTGTTTTGTTTTCGTAAAAGGATACGACTCGCTCCGGGCCCTCCATTTGTCTGTGCGCTTCTGCATGTGTAAATGTGTTGGGGCTCTCTTCAGCAGCGGTGCACCTTGGTGCATAATCGGGTCCGTTCCACTGAAAAGAACACAGTGCGAGTAGAAGAGTGAGGTGAGGTTCAGTTTCTCACGGCTGGAGAGTAAACTGTTCCACATTCAGAGAAGGGGAGTTCAAGTTCATCTGAACAGAAAAATCTTGAGGTTTGTCGAAGAATAACTATTACCGTGGTTTCATGAATAAAACATCAGTGACTCCCTACATCATCAATGCTTTTGTGCTCAAAATAAACACTTGTGACTTTTACAGTGGAGACAGTATTTCCCACTTCAGCGTCCAAAGTTTCAACTTTCATGCCAATACCGCGGTCGTCGTCATCATCTTGCAGATCGCTAACTGGCCAAGCCAATTCTTTGCCACAACTCGGTGCAACTTTATCATATTGCTGCATTGCATTGCATCCAGCACTTGCACCAATATTTCAGCAACCAGCCTACCTTTATGTTTGATTTCTCATTCACATTACTTATTTTAGACACGAACAACAAACCTAACTGATACTCTAACTGCGACAACCATAACTACAAAAAAATACAGCACCAACCAACAACTTGGCACCATAATCACGAAACACAATGCAAATATTTCACCAAACATAGAATTGAGCCATTCTTTAAAATCGAAGAACTAATGAACATTTTTGTCTGGTGCAGGCTGGTAGAAGTACATATCTGAACTAAAACAACCCTTTTCCACTGGAAGCAAACTTGGTCAAGACATGTTAGATATTTATCATCATCAAATATGATCTCATTTAGTTCTGCAACGAATAAATTACCATCGCTAACCGACAATTAGATTTTAAAATCTAATTGGACCACATTTAGCCGTGAGCTGTTTGATCCCAGAGTCTGGTTCATATCTAAAACACTTTCAAGAATGAAAACGAGATACAGATTCAGATATGGAGAGAAAGAGAGAGAAGAGAGAAAAAGGCAGACACGTGTGTCCGTTTCTGGGAGGAATGTTGATAGCCATCACACGTTCTTGCTCCTGCTCTGTTCCCTGGAAACTGCACACATTTAATGAGATTTTTATGGGACCCACGGACAGAGAGGGATACCCGGGCCGAGCAAAAGCATCAGGCTCGGGTCCAGGGAAACATACGGACTCTGCTCCAGGACACCAGCAGGTTGTCGTCAGCTCCGGCTTGATCGCTGCTACCATCAGTTTGCTATTTCAATGCTACCATCTGATAGAACATTCCAGACTCATTACTGCAGTACAGTAAACATACAGAAAACCAGGTCCTATTCCATATTAATTGACAGCTGGGAAAGTCAAGAAGCGGTCATGAACGCCCTACAAGGAAGTTAGCGACCTCTGAGACACAAGAGCTAAACAAGGAAAAAGCCGTAGGATTGAAGCCAGTAACGTCACTGTACTACTTGTGGACATTCATGCTAGTGTAAGCTATGCTAGCATGCTCTCAAAAAAAGAAAATTTTGAAGGAACACCATTTACCAGCTATATTATTGTTTCATCAGTAGGAATCATCTCCAAAGATCTACAGAACGTAATGAATTAAATACTACATTTATGGTAAATCACGTTAAATGTTTAAAAAAAGATGATTCCCAGGAAATGATCAGGAAATGTGCCTTTTGAGGTGGCTGATTTAAACCTTTGACCGCGAGTTGGCCAAGTTCTTGGCGTGTCCGTCTCTCAACCAGGAGATCATGAGTTATACTCGTGGTCGGGTCATACCAAAGACCATCATAAAAATGGTACCTACTGCCATCTGGCAAGGCACGCTGCAATACAGATGCAAGTGGGGAGTTAAACTCTTGCGGTTACCAGAGGACTAGCTCCCACTGTAATCCTAGCTATGGAATAGGCGAGAGGTCGAGGGCTATGGAAACAGAGATTGGTGGCACCGCCACATGGCGTGGGAAGGACTTTGATTTTTTTGATATTTATTTATATATAAATTAGCCTGTTTGGTTGGTCATTTGGATTGAATGGGTTTAATGCAAACCTCTATAACTCAAGAACACAAATGCCTATAAATAATATATAAAAACCTAATGTTTTCTATTGGTGTAAAGTTCAGGAATAAAATGCTCTTTGGTTCCAATAAACAGCCAAAATGTCAGCAATGATTCATCAGTTCTCGGTGAACACTCCAAATTGTGTATGTTTGTCAGATCAGATCAACTCCACTAATGTCCAAATGTTCAAACTATGATTTAAAAAAAATCAGTCCATATAATCTAATAAATCTAGAAAACATTAGGTTGATCCCATTAGTTGATCAAGGATCATCATGGTTCTGATGACACTATCGAAAGGTGGCACTGGAAACAGTGAGAGAGGAGTGTGGGAAACTCTAGCTGGCTGAGCTGTGAGGTGACCCAGGAACAGTATCGCCTGGCAGTGCAGCATTACATCCATTCTCTCTATTCAGGCTCAATGCCATAAGCCACAACAGCCTGTTTCCTTTAGAGGTCATACTGACAAACCCTTCACTTCCCTTTCACACCAGCCCTACATTAGGAAAAAAAAAAACAGTGCCTGCATAGCAGTAGAGATATAAACATGGGACAATACAGAGTATCCAAAAACACTGCCAAGTTTACATTACAGGCTATGACATGCATTTCACAAAGTCACTCTATACCATTAATAATGTGGCTATGTACAGTAGTGTATGTTAGAGCAGGGGCATAGCCTGACATTTTTAAATGGGGCAGCCAAGTTATACCCAATTACTTTATCTCATCTCATTATCTCTAGCCGCTTTATCCTGTTCTACAGGGTCGCAGGCAAGCTGGAGCCTATCCCA